>JAXCGZ010009769.1:0-82211 GCA_037179515.1 Halocaridina rubra | reverse complement strand
TATTATATATGAACTTCATGTCCATCCTTAGCCAACCCAATCTCTCAAAGAGGGGAGTCACGTGATCATGTTTATGCACCCCCCCTATGGCAACTCTTGCAGCAAAATTCTGGAGCCTTTTCACTCGTAACATCTGGGTCTTAGTCGTGGAACCCCAAACACTTAGACAGTAGTTGAGAATACTTAAAATCAATGTTTGTACTACAATTACCCTACAATCAGGCTCGAATCTTTCATAGACTCTGTTCAAGTAAATAAGGGTCCCGTTCACTTTTTTATGTAGTTCATCGATATGAAAATTAAATGTCATGGTACTGTCCATAATAACTCCTAGATTTTTAACCTTATTAGATGGGAAGAGTGAAACATTGTTGAAATTTATACTGATGTTCTCAGGAATGCGGGACAGGTATTGATTTGATCCAAAAATAACGAATTTAGTTTTATTTTCGTTCAGTAGAAGACCATTACTGTTAAAATAACTTTTGGCACAGTTTAATATATCTTCAGCCCTTTTTAAGATTTCAGGAATTCTATCAATGTCACCAGTAAGCATAATCTGGGTGTCATCAGCATACATAACAAGTAGGCAATCTCTTATAAATTGAGGTAAATCATTAACATATATTAAGAAAAGCAGAGGACCCAAAATTGAACCCTGAGGAACGCCAAAACTGATATCTAAAGAAGAAGAGAGAGTCGAGCCCATTCGAACTGATTGAATTCGATCTTTCAGATAATTTTCGAACCAAAATGAGTCAACATGAACTTTGGAAAGTTTTCTCATTAGAATTTGATGGTGTACACTGTCAAATGCTTTAGACAAATCTAACAATAATAAAAGTGATATTTTCTTATTTTCAATATTACTATAAATTTTATCAGTAATTTTAAGTAGGGCCGTCTCGGTCGAAAGTTTAGGCCGAAAACCGTGTTGTTCTTCACATAATAGACAATTTGATTCGAGGAAATTTATTAACTGGGTGGCAACTACCTTCTCAAGTATTTTAGACAGAATGCTGAGAAGAGAGATTGGCCTATAATTTTCAACATTATTAGTATCTCCACTCTTAAAAACGGGGATGATATAGGGATGCTTCCAGAGGTTAGGATAACTGCCTGTAACAATGGATGTATTTACAATGACTAAAATGAAAAATACTGTAACTGGCAATGAGTCAATTAGGAAGCGAAGTTGTATCCCATCGGAACCACAAGAGTTTGTTGGTTTGAGGTTCTTTATGATAAGAATAAGTGTGACTAAATCGATTGGGTGCGGTCTAAAATTATTGATAATACTTCTTTCAGCTGGAGGCTGGCAATTATGTGGTTGATTAATAATCAAGTCATTATTTTCTTGGGACTTTTCATATGTGGACTTACCTATTTCAGCAAAATACTTATTAAAATCATTCACTCGCTTTTCCACATTATCACTGAGAAGGTCAGAATTTTCTAAGATTTCCTTATTTGCAGGAATTATTCTTTTTATAACATTCCAAGTTCCTTTGATATTTCCCTTATACTTGGAAAATTCTTCCCTGAAATGATTTTTCTTCTTTTCGGACAACATTGTTTTAGTAAGGTTTCTTTCTCTTCTATAGGCTCTTTCCATCTCGGAGTTTTGTCTATCAGATTTAAATTGCCTTAGGAGGTCATCTCTCTTTTTCATTTGCTCTTTTAACTGAGAGTCAATCCACGGGGCAGGAGGGCGTGTCATGACTTTGGTTGTAAGAGGGGCACATTCATTTAAACATCTCGTAAAAACATCAGTAAAACACCCAACTTGATGTTGCCCTTTCCTCCATTCTTAACTATAAGAAGATTATTGTTTGAGGAGACTTCAATGCCAGTTGTGAAGATATATACACTGGACTGGAGAAATCAGTATGGAAGGAGCTGACACTGTAAATACATACAGAACATTCCTCCTCACCAAATGCACTGAGAACAACCAATCACAAACATCCTATTTCGTCACAATATCAGGCACAAGGTTTTGTAGCATCAACGTTTCATACAATGGCATCTCACTAACTATTAACTAAGTACAATCCTATGACCAAGATGATGTACTGATAATAAGAGCTATTGTTAGTCCAGATGAGTACTAGACAGACCATCACATAATCTCAACCACCAAGAGAATGAAGATTCAATCCAAAAGGAAATATTGAACTCAGAACACATATTCAATAAATACAATGTTGACCTGCTTCAAGACATTAACCATGTACAGAAGCTTCAACAAAATCTTAAAAAGCAACTGAACAAGAAGTTCCTCTACCCACTGAAGAACACTGGAATTAATTGAAATAATACACTAATCACATTCTGCAAGGATTCAACTGGGCACAAGATGAAAAAGCATTAGGATGAGTTTGATGAAAATGATGAGCAACTCCAACCCCTCACCCGAGATTAGAGATAAGCCATCGCCTCCTTACAAAAGGACAAACAATCACCTAACAATAAGAAAAGCTATTAGGAGTGCAAGGCAGCAATTCAATGGATCATAAGAAACATGAAATATATACAATATACATGAACTTAATCTGTGAACACTAGACATGTAGTAGGTTGGCTCATGGCCCCAGCCGCCCATTGCGATACTACAGCTGAAGGTTTTTTGAACTTAAATAGGTATTTCCAAGACAGTTTGATGTTAAGTCTTCCTTCAGTTACGGTTCTTTTTCGCTGCCTACAGCTACACTGAATATTCTTGGATATTCATCACACATCTTTTATTATCCTTTCACATCTGACAAGTCATTACACTCTCCATCTCTGTTTCTCTCTACTTTATGTATTCTTCGTGCCCAGGCCCGATGGGGGCTGTTTTATTTTATAATTTTTTTGGGCCCGTCCTGGTGTGTGTTTAAAAAAAAACACACACAACAACAACAACAACAACACACACACACACAACAACAACAATAATAACCCCACACACACACACAATAGTATCCCATGGTACTCACATAATCCAGCCCTTGGAGGATCCACAATTCCAATAGTAGTGTATTTTGTGACTTGGGATAAGACAGCAGCCAAGTTGACCTCTACTTTCCCAGTGTAAATGGCAACATTATCTAGTCCATTCAGCTCGGAATTATGCCGGGCATCCTCGGCAGCTTTTTTGACCATCTCGATGCCATATACTTTCAGGCATTGCTGTAATGGAACAGGATATAAAAAACTAATATTAATCCATCATAGAAAGTGGAATAGCATCAGCTAATTTACTATAGCATGATAATTAGTGAACTTTTAAAGCTGTGTGAATACAGTACAAGGCTATAATTCTTAAAAATTACAGTAATACTGTATTGAAAAACTTACTAAAAATAATAAAATAATTTGGGTACATCTTAACTTCCAAAATACCTTGATAATTTTTCTACAGGCATAAAATGTCACAGCATATATCTTTATCAAGAATCAGAAATGGTATACCTTTCCTTTCTTTTAAAAAGAAATAATATTCAAAATTAGAACTCACTATTAAATTCTAAAGCAAAAGATATTAACACACTAAATTCAGTTGATAAATTCTGACCAAACTATATATGCTTTAATACCAATATATGAGCCTTGGGTATAATCTTCATCCAGAACTTAAAAAACTAGCTCTACCAAAATCAGTAGCATGTTGAATGCACTTGTAAAGAAAAATTTTTAAGCTCTGATAATGCAGGTTACATTAATTATCATCATTTTTACCGACGGTTCTCTTTCTATGCCTACATCAACGCCGACTATCTTGGATATTCGTTACACATGTCTTATTATCATTTCACATCTGACAAATCACAACAACTCCCCATCTGTTTCTCTTTTTGTTTTCTTCGTGCCCAGGCTTGATGAAGGTAATTTATTTTTATTTTTATATTTGGCCCGTCCAGGTTAAAAAAAAAAAAGAAGAAAAGAAGAAGAAGAGCGATACATTCCACGAACGCTTTCTAATATTGGCTTACATCAGCAAGTGAGATTCCAATAGTGCCTGTGCCACAGCAAATGTCCAAAATAACCGAAGTGCCATCTAGATCTGCCAGATCTCCAACAGTGTCATAAAGGACTTCACATGCTTTGGTGTTGATCTGGAAAAGAATATGTAAAATACAAGAATAAAGATACAGTTAACTGTATTATCTTGTGAGATTATTGGATATTTTTTGGGGGGAAAGAGTGAATCAAAGCTGAGAAACACTAGTGGAAATGGATGGATTTGGTTTTACATCACGAACTCTACTAAGGGCTAGGACGGTTGCCTTCTTACGAAGGACTTGTTTTGGCAGATGTAATCGTTACCCTGAGTGTATGCCCTTTGAATTTAATTAACTATAGAACCAGAGCATATACTGAAGACTTAAGTTGGGGTCCATATATTACATGATACTGAAGAAAGTGGTACCCTTCCCAATTAGATAACAATGGAATACAGATATGGTGACTACTAAAATAGCCTTTTTACCTAAAAATGAGATTTTTCATTACTGCATTATATTTTCTTTAGAGATATGACAGTACAGTAATCACTTTTCCATAGTGATAAAAATTATCTGTAAAGGCAAAAGGTTTGTCCTAAGTCCTATAATTACTTATCTGATCAGTTGCTTTGTAGAAATAAAGAAATTAGGTAAATGGGGGATGGAGAGAAAGATATTATAATAACCTATTCCTCCATGTTCTTTTGCCTCTAATGACAAAAATTACAAAAGGATTATACTACCAAATGCATTTTTGGATCACAAACCAATGGCTATATTGAACTGAGAAAAATGGGCGTATTGAAAGAATGACATTTCAAGAGTAGCAAATTAAATTTAAAAAAAAAAAGGTCAAGTGACATAAGAACTAAGAAAAACAAAATTCAAATCTTACCTAACTTCACCACTATTTCAATATTTATAATGGTTTGTCACTTTTCTGAACAGTATATTTGGCACATGCTATGTCACTCTTTCGAACAGATCCAAAGAAGAATATATACTGTACCTAACCTAACTTCACCACTATTTCGATATTTATAACGGTTGGTCACTTTTCTGAACAGTATATTTGGCTATGTCACTCTTTCGAACAGATCCAAAGAAGAATATATACTGTACCTTTCAAAAGGTCAATAATACATACCTGGAAAAAGGATTCGCAAGACACTCTGAATTGCTTTCCAAGAACAGTTTCTGTCATGTACTCTTCACCCCACAGGTGCTCAAATTCTTGGTCCTCTGCACTTGGTTCCCTAAAGTAAATTGTATATTTTTTTTTATCAAGAAAAGAAAATGACTCCCAGTACATTAAATAACCCAAAAATTGTCAGCTTACTAAGACTATTTCTGAGACAATGATTATATTAGCGCCCACATAACACCAGAAACTACACTGAATGACCTGGCTTATAATATGGTTTCAACCGGTCTTCCAAATCATACAACAGAAAGGAAAATAAATCAATCTTAAATAAAAAGGTATCCCTGAACAAAAATATAATAACTCAAGATTTAAGGGTATATTTATAGTATAAACTTACACAATACTGATATGTAGTATAACTTACACAATATTGAAATGTTGTAGATGACAAAGGGTTGAGTTTACAATTTTAAAAGGGTATGCTTTAAGTTCTTAATGAAAAGTTATTCATGAAAGGCAAAAATAGTGTCATGGTGCAAATAAAAGCTCCACAGAACATTACCTAAGAAGTCATATTTCAATTCTTACCTCTGGCCAAATGCTTGGAAGAAGATGGAAGTCACCCCAGCAGAAGCGCCTCCTCCATCCTGAAAGTACTCCACGATGTTCTGTTTAATGTCTCCCAGCTGTTCTTCATTAAATTCTTGAGGGTGAATCTGAAACCGCATGGAATAAATAATGACAGATAAGTCAAGCTTAGTATATGCTACCAATGAGCATGAAGGAAAAGAATTTTCTTAATATACAATAAAAGTACATGTTCAAAAGTGGAAGGAAATCACATCTATAACTATCATAATAGAAATCTTTCCCTTCTCATTTCAATACATGCCAATGCAAAATAACAATATTGCTTAATCAAAGGAAAAATAAATGATAATCCTTATAGTATGAAAATACTAATGTCAATGTTCATACAGAATAAAATGAGAATAAATTCGAGGCTTTCGTTGATGGGTATTCCCAAACAGAGATCCAAATGTTTTTGTGATTTTTTGTTTTTATGAGGGTTTCAATATTTTTGGCTGACCAAGAGAAATTTGCAAAATTTCATGCTAGTTGAATTTTACTATTCCTTATTATTATTACTTAACAAACATATGTAGGGTCAACTTAAAAAATGTAGAAGCAAGTAGGATGATACTGGAAATGCTACGCTAAGTAACTTTTTATAAGTGGTAGTGTAGTGGCATTGACAGTGCAAGACTTGTAACCAGTGATGCTGGCTCAGTTCTAATGACGATAAGATTTTTGGGATTAAAAATCTTTAATAAGATCCAACTCTGGAGAAAAAAAGGAGAGAGAGAGAGAGAGAGAGAGAGAGAGAGAGAGAGAGAGGAGAGAGAGAGAGAGAGAGAGAGAGAGAGAGAGAGAGAGAGAGAGAGAGAGAGAGAGAGAGAGAGAGAGAGAGAGAGAGAGAGAGAGAGAGAGAGAGAGAGAGAGAGAGAGAGAGAGAGAGAGAGAGAGAGAGAGAGGAGAGAGAGAGAGAGAGAGAGAGAGAGAGAGAGAGAGAGAGAGAGAGAGAGAGAGAGAGAGAGAGAGAGAGAGAGAGAGAGAGAGAGAGAGACTTACAATTACAGCAATAAGTATATCCCCATTCGAAGACGTTCTAACAGTCAGCTGCCGCCAAACCCCCTCATGTGTGATGGGACAATATGGCTTGTGCTCTGAATTTCGTACATATTCTTCAAAGACCTATAAAGATAAAAATGGAAAAAATTATACCTGTGAGATAAGAACCCTTGATGCCCGGGCTTAGAAAAGAAAGAAAAAGACTTGAAAATCTGGAATTATTATTATTTTTATTAGTTATTATTATATTATTACCCTCATCCTCTTATTATTACTATTATTAATGCTATTCTTGCCCCCCTGAGGGAGGGGGGGTAAGAATACTTCCTCCGTGTTCCCCTGCGTGTCGTGAAGTCGACTAAATGGGGCGAAGCGAGGGGTTGGGAATCCCCTCCTCTGTATGTAATTCCCACAAAAAGTCAAAGTATTGTTTTTGACTCAGCCACCCTCCTTATAAGGGGGAATATGGCTTTGGAATATGGATGGAAAAATGACAACCATTCCTTTGATCAAACGACTTGCACCTACCTCCACAATCTTCTTCATGGTATCAGAGATGTGTGTCAAGTGAGCAACCGGAGCGACTGCCACAGACCCTGCCTTGTAACTGGAAACCCTGAAGCCAACAGTTGGTAATTCGTTTTCTGGGTTGGTACCTAATGAAAGAAAAGAATGCCATTAGGTCATTACAGAACCAATTCATTATATTGAATATTACTCCAGTATGCTTAAAAGTCTGTTGATATGCAGGTTGTGAGAGTAGCTTTAGATACATCTAGTCCAATGACACATTATATATTATATTTGTTGCACAATTTCACTACATTATATTTACCATACATCAATTTGTTGGGAAAACTTCGTTTCTTAACCTAATAATGATGCCTACACTGCAAAGAACGTGAAATAGCTAAATTCAAACGCTAAGTGAATTAAATTTCCATAGTACGCCATTGGTCCAATCATCTAGGCTTAAAGCCGTTTACTACAGTTACATCAAGGTAAATAAAAATGCCCTAGAGTGAATTTTTTATATTTAAAAAAAAATAGTCTTCAGGAGTACACAACTGGATGTTTTCGTGATTGAAAAATTTTTCATTTCAATAAGTTGACTCAATTTTATGATCAAATATGAAGTATTTTTTAAAGTTATCATTCTTAGTAAAAAGTAAATTAGTAGTAAAATAATATACTGTTGATGCTGGCTCAGTTCTAATGACGATAAGATTTTTGGGATTAAAAATCCAACTCTGGAGAAAAAAAAGGATATGAAAAAATATAACAACAAACTTTCATTATAATTTAAAAAAGGCTTTTTACAAACTAAATTCTCCTTAACGAAGCACATGCACAAACACATTAACAGAAAATCATATGTTTTAGATATCCTCTGACAAAGAAAGTGCTTCAGTGTGCAAATCACAGGCAACATCTTGACAAATAACTTGCTACTAAGATAACTAGTCATTCGATACTTTTAACATGTGTCTTCCTAGTACTATATGTTTTTTTTCCTATCTGATTGGAGCCATTTATCCACTAAAGAAATTTTTATTTTACATAGGAAACTTTTCCTACAGCTTTAGTCCACCTTGCTTTACAATGTTAGATATGGTATCCCTTGCATTTTTTAACAAGGGATACCATATCTAACATTGTTAAGCAAGGTGGACTAAAGCCGTAGGAAAAATACTGAGGTATCAGGGTTTCATCACCTCTTGCTCAGCCTTTTTCATAAGTTGTTTCATGGCAAGAAACATTGAAAAAAGTTAGAGAGATGGACTGCCAGCTCCTATCTCTTTTAGTTGGCATTTACGATCCACAAGGAATAGATTGAAGTATTTCCTTCCCACCACCAGAGCTATAAAACAGCATAAAAAATGCAAGCTTGGAAAAGCAGACATCACACAAGACAGAACAAGGGGAAAATTTCATTATCAATAAAAATTTAAGTATTCAAAGTAGTGTAACAAAGACTAGCGTAAAGTTATTTTCTTTAACTTCATATTAAAAGTAGAGATGTACTAGTTTCATACATACATATATACTAATCTATTCAGAATTAACTTCGTTACAAGTGATAGAAATGTCAGAGTTTCTTCACATGTAAATACATGAACTAGCAAAGCTATTTAGAAAATGTGTAAAACATTTTTAACAAACGTCTTCCGGCGATGCCTTGATGTCGTCTACCTCGCATATCTGGCCTTTGCGTCTCAATTTATGGAATCTCACAAACTGCTGCAATTCGGGGTTGGTTTTGGCCATTTCATTGCCGAGTTTTCGCATGACTGAATAGGCCGCCTTCTTCTTCTGCTCTAGCTGCAAAAATAATAGAAATCTTAATTTTCTTAATTCATCATGTCAAAGATTAAAAGTTTCTGAGAGTGAGTGAGAGTGTGTGTGTGTGTGTGTGTGTGTGTGTGTGTGTGTGTGTGTGTGTGTGTGTCGTTTGGATATACATATTAAAAACTATTTCATTCTTGGTAGAAAGAATCTGATAAAAGTATTACTATTTAAAAAGAAAAAAGAAAAAGATTCCAAAATGTAATGGGAACTTCACATACTGCCCTTTCGTTTTCATGAGTAATTATACTATAATCTTTAACGTCAGCCATGTGAGTTTATGGATTCCTTCTTTAACGTCAGCTATGTGATTTGTGGCATCCTTCTTTAACGTCAGCTATGTGAATTAATGGCATTCCTTCTTTAACGTCAGCTATGTGAGTTTACGGCATTCCTTCTTTAACGTCAGCTATGTGAGTTTATGACATTCCTTCTTTAACGTCAGCTATGTGAGTTTATGGCATTCCTTCTTTAACGTCAGCTATGTGAATTTATGGCATTCTTCTTTAACGTCAGCTATGTGAATTAATGGCATTCCTTCTTTAACGTCAGCTATGTGAATTTATGGCATTCCTTCTTTAACGTCAGCTATGTGAGTTTATGGCATTCCTTCTTTAACGTCAGCTATGTGAATTTATGGCATTCCTTCTTAACGTCAGCTATGTGAATTTATGGCATTCCTTCTTTAACATCAGCTATGTGAATTTATGGCTTTCCTGATATAATTCCAAAGTAAAAATATGGATAGCTAAATGTTCATGTATACATAAAAAGCAATTCAGATATTATAGACATAAACTGTGATATAACTCACCTGTTCTTCGTAGGTAACATTATACAATGGCGTTGTGCTCTTTACGACCTTCTCATTGACAGGGGTTTTGTCATCGGGGTCAAACGACAATGTCACTGGCATCTCGGGAGCTTTTACAATTGGATCTGGAGCTGCTTCGGCAATCTGAAACCAGTCAATTGAAAACATATGTAAGGATAAATTGAAAAAACCTGTAAGGACCTCTTGACTAATACTGGGTATAATATGTGTAGAAACAGTTTTCTTGACACTGCATTAAACTATATAAAAATTAAAACAACAAGTATTTTGAAATCCCACTTGCAAGAAAAATGGATGATTTAAAGCATGTTGGATAACTGTGCTTCTTCGTTACACATTATATGTAAGTATAATGTTAATGAAATTTATGTGTATTCTAAAGGCTCAAGACATGCTTTAAAGATATTATAAGCAAAATTGACTCTTCTGACACAAAAGGAAGGCAACGAAACAGCACAAAAATATTCCAGAGTTAAGTATCAGGGGATCGTCGCCTCAGAAACAGAGCAAATGTGCATATTTGCGATTTATGTAAACACAGGCAACTATGTAATTGAGTCGACATAACTTTGGATCTTGATAATCTACACTCATCTAATTATCCCTCATAAAATCCTTTTACATTCAAACCCAAATACTAAAAACTCCCAATTTCTCAACCATCTCACCATTCATTCTCAGATCATGACTTTCACCAACAATATTACCAAGAGTTATATTAGTGTTAATTATTCAAAGATTTATAACAGTCACCATTAGTTAATATCCTTACTCGTTTTAGATGTGTCAAAAATAGTAAAATAAAGTTTGTCAAGCATATCCAATTGCTAGAAGAGCAAACCTTCCACCATCATCATTCATGTACATCATATCATATTACTCTGCTTCATAGTCATTCAAAAATTCTTAAGTCTTATGTCCTTACACAGTCAGTCACCAATTGCCTCCGTTTCTTCTCAGAATCAGCACCAGTGCTGTGTCCATTCATATATAGCTATTGACTGACTATAATCTTCCTTTCTCATTCTTGTATTTACTTTCCCTAATACTCCTCCACATACAATTAAACCATGACGATAATACACAACCTTGGACACAACCCTACATTCACCTTGAATCAATCACTCTCACAATTCATTACTCTTACACACACACTACAACTTATGCAGAATGTTCTGACCATTTCACAAACTTGCATCTATGTCCATAAAACTGTTATATACTCTACAATGCCTCTCTATTATAATAAAAATGTGTTAATAGAAATAAGAAAAAATCAATCACATCTAATACTTAGTTGCACAAAATATTGTAGGTCATAAAAGTAAACAAGGCAAAGTCCAACCCTCTGTAAATTCCAAAACCATGCAATGTTTACACCTGGTCACACCATCAAAACTTGTTGTGGCTCATACAGTCTTATGTTAAGGTCAATTATGAGTACAATACTATTGCATAATTTCATCATTTTACTCTGCAAACCACTTATATTCATTTCAAAAAAATTTACTTAAATTACTTCGGAATCGAACCTCCACAGTGCCAATAAATTATAATCTAATAAAAATATAATTCTATGTGCAATACCTTAGAAGTAAGTGTGGATTTTCTCCATCTGAATTCATCCAGGACTGCCAGAGCTCTATCCCGGGACTTCTGATCACGAAAAGTGACGTAAGCCTTGTTCATGATATTGCTGGCGGGAGGCTTAACTTTGTGGGCTTTCAGTTGCAATGTTTCATTGAGAAGTTTCTTCAATTGCTGCAATGGAAAACAAAACATTTTTTAGAAATTATCAAGATGAATCTAGACCATCTCTTTGGTGTCTGATTACCAATTAAAATGAAATTAGGAGGCTGTACATACAAGAAAACTAAAAGATCTCTAACAACATTTCATTTGCATATCTTAATTCAAAGTGTATGATCAAGTATGATCAGTACTGATTGAAATCGTTGTCGTTAATATTAATATATTTATCTTTAATAGTACAGAATATTTATGTAATTCACTTACCTGTAGGACAAGGGCTTCGTTCAGAGGAGATGGGTATCAGCATGTTCCTAAACTGATAAGTTATTCTCAGTTGGGCCCATTAAAATCATTCTTAACTTATTTTCTTGACAGATAACAGATCAATTTTCAGAAGAAATTTTTGGGGCTTCAGAATGGTAATATAAGTAAAGAAAGAAGGAACATTCACCCTCTCAGAGGTTCCTATTTACTCATACATGGGGAAGGCATTTAGTTTCCGTGTGTCCCTGGTGCCAGACAAGCAAAGGAATAGTTATAACCTAGGTTTTTAACATCATATTTTATTAGATGAATGAAAGTCCTCTCAGCCAATAAGATACTGAATATTCTCATGCTTTCTTGGCCATTTCGAGGAGGGGCAATATAAATGTATGGTGTACAAGCGACAGTTGACAAACATACAATGTACCTAAAGCTGTTTTTTCATTGATATTACAAAATAGTCATGTTTTACCAAACCTAGAAACTAGACCAACCCATACCCTCCTCCACCTTGCTGATCATTCAAGATCCTACCAGATCCTTTAAAACCCAGGTAAAAAAAAAAAAGCAAAAGGCCAAAGGATGAAAAGCACACTAAGTGTGCATTACCAAAGGATGCGATAGAAGGGGTGATTCTAAATATGTCTTTGGTAAATAATTCTTTATTTCGTTACACTGAATTTTATTTTTTGTGTGTTTAGTATTTTAAGAAAAAATCAATGGGTCTTAAGCGTGGCTTACATCCGATATAGAGTATTTTGCTTACGGTGGAAATAACTATTCCTTTTGCTTGTCTGGCACCAGGGACACTAGGAAACTAAATGCCTTCCCCATGTATGAGCAAACAGGAACCTCTGAGAGGTTAAATTTTCCTACTTCTTTAGTCAAGAAAAATAAGTTAAAAATTATTTTAATGGGCCCAACTGAGAATAACTTATCAGTTTAGGAACATGGAGATACCATCTCCTCTGAACGAAGCCCTTGTCTTACAAGTGAATTACATAAATACTCTGTACTATTAAAGATAAAAATATTAATATTAGCTAACAACGATTTCAATCCGTACTAATCGCTATTACAAGACTTACCCCCACTCATAATAATTTGGCAAACCATTGATTTCAATCTTGAATGCTTCGGATGTGAATTCCGAGTCTCTTTTGGTCTGTCGAGAAGATTCTCTTTCCTCGTCCTCGTCGTCATCTTCTTCGTCCTTCTCTTCCGACTTCTTGCTCTCTGCGGGCGTTTCCTCTTCTTGCACGTCTTCTATGTCGCTATCGGCATCGGCCTTGATAATGAGCTCGTCCACATTGTCGGCACCATTTTCGCCTTCGTTATTATCCTCGTATTGAGCCGCTTCTTCATCCTCTTCCAACTCCTCGTCTCGCACCCGGTCAAGGACGTCCATTTCGTCGGACATCTTGCCTTTTGACACTTTCTGGTTTTCTGGAAAATAAGATGCAACGCTCATACCCCAAAATATTCATAAAATAATCAAGTGGCAAACGCAAACATCATCACCAATACACAAGCATAATTTTATTGACTAATAAAGAATTTCACAGGTAACTTTCAGAAGAGGAATTGGATTCTCTTTGATGATATCATCACCATAATTTCAGTTATTGCAGTCCCTCGGTTTTTATTAGTCTATTAAAGTCAATATATGTGCACCGGTTACGAAAAACAAAAGTATGAAACTACCACAATGGCACCTGCAGCTTCTTTCTGCCAATGCCTCCTTATGATAAGTGTCATAGGGGGCAGTGCCAGGTCTCATTGTGATGAGGTTTATGATTGAAAAGCACCTTCCTAAGTGAGCAAAAGTAGCAGGAGGGAGAGAGAGAGAGAGAGAGAGAGAGAGAGAGAGAGAGAGAGAGAGAGAGAGAGAGAGAGAGAGAGAGAGAGAGAGAGAGAGGAGAGAGAGAGAGAGAGAGAGAGAGAGAGAGAGAGAGAGAGAGAGAGAGAGAGAGAGAGAGAGAGAATATGAAAGCAACACTGACTTGCTTTCGCAATAAAACTCCTAAAGTTTTATACTGGTTCATACATACATATACACACGACCTCATTCCCCCTTGTACGGGGGGTGGATGAGCCAAGAAACATGCATTCACCACGATCCACACGTTCCTCAACCACTCCTCTTAGTTTCGTGGGCATATGGGTTGCCAAGTTTCCCCCTTCAACCCTGCTTGGGTCATATCCACAAGGTATATGGGTAAGGATATTCTACAATAAGGCTCGACAGTTATAGTTGGTTTACCCCCCCACTATATTACATGGTAACTCCCCTCATACCCGTCAACCACAGTTCACTAAGCTAGCAGGAGCAAAAAGTCCTTTTGGCCTGCGTCATCTATATACAATCTTCCTCCACTCATTCCAATCTCTTGAACACTCTCTTCCCAGCTCCACTGACATCCACATAAATTCAAAGCCTTTTTCACGCCATCCATCCAAATCACTCTAGGTCTCCCTCTAGACCTACCTCCAATCACTTCTGCACTCCACACTCTCTTCACTATTCGTTCATCACTCATCCTTTCCATATGTCCAAACCAACTCAACACTTTCTGATCTAACCTATCTGACAGCTTCCTTTCAACACCCGTTATCTGCTTGACATCCTCATTTCTTACTCTATCTATTCTAGATACACCAATCATACTTGTCAAACACCTCATCTCAATTGGATTCAACTAGTTCCTTTCATCCTCTTGCATTCTAAGTCTCTGCTGCATACAATGCTGTCGGCACAATCACACCTTTATATATCCTTCTTTGCACTCATTCCCAAATATCTATTTCTCATTACACTTTTCAACCTGCCTAGACATTTACTTGCTTCCTTCACTCTATGACTTATCTCTGCATCCACTCATCGACTCCTTGATACCTGAGACCCCAGATACTAAAAACTCTCATTTTCTTCATACAACTCTCCATTAACTCCTACAATCAATCTGCCAACATTAACACTTCTCGTGCATCTCATGACTTTACTTTTACCACTATTCACAGGCAACTTCATTCTTTCACACACCCTAACAAACTCAGTCATCCAGTATCAGCCACCAGTACAATATCATCTGCAATTCTTTTTTTTTATGCGACACTGGGACAGGCAAAAATACTGCCCTCATCAATAAAGGCCTGGGCACAAGAAAACATTAAAACGAAGGAAAAGAAAAAGGTTATGGACAAGGCAGAGATGAGGTAATAATACGCAAAGGAAAAGAACAGAATAAAAAAATAGTCAAAGCACTGAGGACCTAGAGATATGGAGGATTAAGCCCCGAGATGACAATAGATCTGCCTTTTCAAGGAAGATAGGTTATAGGAATTTGGAAAGACAGGAGGAGGAAGAGTGTTTCAGAGTCTGGAGGTAGACGGGCAGATGCAGTCGGTGCACCGACCAATCCGCAAGCTACAAGTCTCAATTTCCACAACTATCCATCCTCACCCAATAGTTCCCAGCTTCTAATACTCTTTCATGTACTTCCCTTACCACTCCATCTATAAACACATTAAAACAACCATGGCAACATTTCCCAACCCTGACGTAACTATATTCACCTCAAATCATTCACTCATACCATTCCCAACTCTCACACTTGCTCTACTATGCATGTAAAAACTCTTCACAACATTCAACAAACTTTCACTTGGTCCATACAGTTACAACATACTCAACAACCCCTCTCTATCTACCTTATCATACGCTTTCTCTATGTCCATTAAAGCCCAAAAGGTGTCCCTACCTTTCTCCAAGAATTTCTTACACACCTGTCTTACCACAAACACCTGATCCACACATCCTCTGCCTATCCTGAACCCACACTGTTCTGCCCCATAAATCTCTCAGTACTTTCCTAATTCTCTTGATTAACACTTCCAAATACCTTACCATCTACACTCAACAAACTAATTACTCTAAAACTATTACACTCATACTTATCTCTTGCCCTCTGTAAAGTGGAACTACACATGCACTCCTCCAACCAACTGGCAACCTCCCTTTCCTGAAGCATACATTCAACAACCTAACCATCCATTCTACTAATGCCTCCCCACCCTTTGACAAGCATTCAACATGACGCCTATCTTTCCCTGGTGCTTTACCTGCTTTCCATACCAATGTACCTCCTTTGTTATTTTTCTATCATTTTCAATGCCAAATGTACCTCCAATGTTATTTCTCTATCATTCTCATCACCTAACATTGGCATTCTAAATTCGTTAAACACAGCCACAACCTCTGCCTCTGTATCATCTTCCTCATTTAGCAGTTCCTTGAAATATTCAGCCCATCTCTCTCACCTTTATTTCATCTAGAAATTGCCCATCTGCTCCTTTCACCCTCTCCTCCCAACCAGCTTCACCTTTCCTCACTCTTTTCACTTCCTTTCAAAACATCTGTGCCGCAGTACAGGGCAGAAATTATGACTTTTGTAATATAGTACTATACTACCAAATATATTTCTAAGAACTATACACTTAAAATCAAATGATAGAGATAATAAAAACAAATCAGACATATGAAATACATGAAATGAAAAAATTTCACATTCAGAATAATCAGGCAAAGGAGGAATGCGAAATCACATTAGCAGGAACTATCAAACACCTTTAGAGAGAGCTCTAGCTTTATCCTATTACCCAAGAAAAAGATTATTCAAACTTATCCTTTTACCCAAGAAAAAGTTAATTCAAGCTTATCCTTTTACCCAAGAAAAACTTCATTCAAAATTTTCATATGATTCAAAAACTCTTAATAAATTTTCAAAATCCTAGAGCAAGGATATATTGTATCCATGTATTATTCTATTTTAAGGAGGCTATATAGCACGGTTGGAAAAATTTCAGTGCAGTGCAAGAGCCACATTAGATAATCTTCGTGTTTGCAAGCCACAAGACATGATCAAACTTTAAACACGCATTTTTAGTACTGCATTCACAATTTGTAACAAATTTATAAAAATAACTACACAAGCAAAATATTTATTCATGCATGTATCTAATTATATTTTTTAATCTATATTACGTGTAGTTTCAAGTCTAATCATTAAATCAATGGAAAAATAGTAGATAGGGATCAAACTGACGTAAACATAAGCAGCATAGAGAGTCCCCAACTTACGAACGAGTTAGTTTCCAAGGGTCTGTCTGTAAGTTGAGTTTAAGTAACAAAAAACAAAAAAAAAGTAATGTACAGTACATACATATGAAGTACTGTACAGTAATTAGGCTAAAGACACTTAACTACTACATAAGACATAAAGCATACAGTTTTAATGAATTTCAATATAGTAATACTAATGTAATAATACAGTACAGTAAAGTAATACAGACATTAATACATGAGTAAATAATGGGTAGGTTCTTGTTTGTATCTGTGAATGTTTGCAACTTTTTGTTCGTAAGTAGGGGAACTTCTGTATAACACCTTTACATCACACACATTTTATTTATTTTTATAAAGCTTTAGACCACACATTTCTACCTTTCTTAATATTATAACCTGCTTATAAACATTTTCTTCTTACAAACAAAGCTTTACAGTGATAAATAATGAAATATATAAAACACGTTACATTGTACAGGTTACCCCAGGTCTTCACTCCCAAATTCTCTGGTGTTTTCATTTCTCACTCTCAATGAGCCTTTAGTTCATGTATAACTAGCATGGGATTTTCCTATGATTCCATGTCTTAAAACATGATTTTGATATTTAACATTATCACTAGGCTTGTCTTGAGCCAAAAAACACCGCTCCAAAATCTCCCGATCAACAAGCAACATCTCCAAGAAGGATGATAGTTTGACATCTTGAATAGGCTTATTGCGATAATTAATCTGAAATTTGTTTGCATTAACTTAAAACTCATAAAAAATACTGCTTTTATTTCCAACAGGAAAACATCCTATGTTTTCTCATACCTTTAGCCTATTCAAAACATGTAGAGGTTTGTGGGTAGTCTACATCACATCTCCCATACAGCAATAAGAACTATTTCATAAAACTTTCAACAGAGATGCCTATGCATTTAGGTGCATAGCAAGTACAAAGTGCAAATGATGGGACACACCCACAAAATAATATTGGCTTAACCTTCACAGGCACACACCTAATCACCAGGGAAACTTGCCAGAGTAGTTAATGGGGCCATAAACATCACCCACACAAACAAGAGGAATAGACTTTCATTTATAATTTCACGCCGATGTTTCCAATGGTAAAAGTAATGTTCACAATGACTGAAATGGCATAATCTTGATGGTGGATACTCTAAAAATAATAAATTTTTACTCATGGAAAGACATATCTCGCTTAAGTAAGCTGGGTAACGATTACAACTGCCAAATCAAGTCCTTCGCAAGAAGGCAACCGTCCTAGCCCTTGGTAGAAAAGGGAGTCCGTGATGTAAAACCGGAACAACAACATTACACCCAAATAAAATATCAAAATACAAATCATAAAATATCCTAAACAAAATAACCATTTAGATCACCTGTTACTTTCTTCACTGGGTGTTATCTATACTAATACCAAAATAATACAAATATCAAATTTTTACCTAAGGATGTGAAAGTAAACATTCCCTATTTTTTTTTTCTATTGCCAAAACAGGGGTAGTTTACAGTTTAGCGGGCTATGCCGCTCAACGACCTCACCCCTCCACTCAAGTAAGTAGTTCGACCCTAACCTGTATGATGGGGGGTTGCAGGGGGACGAAGCCCCCCTGGCTAAGAGGTTAGGTAAGTATTTTTAGTTAGGATAGTAAAAAATTGTTTCGTATGCCATTTTTGTTGTGTATTCATCCGCCAGTTCTCTAGGTAGAGCCTATTGCCATATATTGGTAGGTTTTAAACATTGGTATGGCCCGCTAAACAGTAGGTGTTCCCAAAACAGCTTTATATGAAAAAAAAATCAATACATACAACTGACACATGAGAACTATTTTTTTTTTTAGTTATGTCTGTAGTGTTTCTGTTAAAACCATAGAGGTAATTCGTTTACAGCAAGAAAGGTAGCCTAACTGCCTAGACTGACAACTTCAGCTAACCTACTCACCTAAGTTTTTTTCCTCCAACAATTCTTGTCTTTTTTTCTCCAATTCCTCTCGTTTTTCCAGGATAATTTCCAGTACTTTCTCACACTGAGTTTCTTCATTTCTCAACATTTCTTCCTTCACCATACGATCTTCCATACCAAATATGATCTTGTCACTAACAAATGTATCTTTCATGGCACCAAAATCACACACAGACGCCAAAGATTTAACGTCATTCACAAAATCATCAAAACATTCACCCACACCTTGTTCTCGCTTGTGAAATAAATATCTCTGATAGCGAACACTCTTGTCCATGAGACAAAGCCCTTCAAATTTATTAATAACTTTGTCAATATTTCTGGAGTCTCTTTCTTCCAGCCATGAAAAGCTGTTGTACACATTCATAGCATCTTTTCCTACGACTCGGAGAAATGTCACTACTCGATCCGTAGAGGACATTTGACCGAGGCCACTGGCGTTTTCGAACTCGTCCCATTGTTCTTTAAAAGTCGTCCAATTGGATAGAGAATCCCCTTGGAAGAATTTCAGAGGTTCGGGTTTCTTAATGACGTTTTTCGTTTTCTTGGAGGAAGACATTGTGAACTAATTTTCTCCAAACACTGGAAAATCTACGTAATCTATATTTTCATTGACGATAAATGCCACAACCGATCCATTGGTGTGCAAAATCCTACCCACGATCTAGACGATACAACCACCTTGGCTATACTAAACGACGCTATTGAAATGACAATAAGAAAATATTACTCAAAATAATCCCTTAAACAACGTGACAAATGTGAGCTGCGTCCATTGTTATTCGAGTGCTATGTCGATCACTCTATTTCTAATTAGTTTCAGAAAACCGGTCAAGCAACGCCACCATAAGAGCGACACTTCACCGACATTTTGTTTACACCAACAGCTGCTCATGTTCGGTCCGCCTCTAGAGACTACGAGCCTAAAATGTTGATTTAAATTATTATGACTTTTTAGTAATATTTTCGTGTGTATAATATATATATATATATATATATATATATATATATATATATATATATATATATATAATATAAATATAAATAAATATATATATATATATATATATATATATATATATATATATATATATATATATATATATATATATATATATATATAATATATATATATATATATATATATATATATATATATATATATATATATATATATATATATATATATATATATAATATAAATATAAATATAAATAAATAAATATATATATATATTATCAAATAAGCACATTACATATGTGAAAACATGAACATATATATATATATATATATATAATATATATATATATATATATATATATATATATATATATAGATAGATAGATAGATAAGACGTAGATAGATAAATATAGATAAAAAAAAGATAGGTAGATAGATAGATAAGACATAGATAGATAAATAGATAAAAAAAAAGATAGGTAGATAGATGGATGGGTATCAGTCTACATTCAGGTAAATACATTAAAAAAAATTAATATGAACTGAAACATTTTTTTTTAAGTGTGACACCAGGTCAGTTGTAGAAAATAGTCCTCATCAGGCCTGGGCTCGAAGAAACATTAAGCACATAAAAACAGAGATGGGGAGTGTTGTGACTTGTTAAATGTGAAGGGATAATACGAGATGCGTAATGAATATGCAAGGATACTCTTTGTAGATGTAGTATCGCAACAGGCGACTAATGCTGTGGGCCAACCTACTACACAGTAAAGAGTTGCAAGTATATCTGAATAAATTTCACCATTTAAAAATAAATTGGCTATGTTGGAAAAAAATAAAAAAAATCATACATTGATATTACACTGACAAATGGAGAAAACTGGCCAGAAACATCGACCACACATAAAAGTGGGAAAATATGTAGACGAAGAAGAAGATACATTGATATTACACTTTGCAATAGTGTCATTATTATAATATTTCTGAGAGGAAAAAACCTGCAATGCATATTCACATTCTTATTTTCATGTATTATTTTTAATATTATTATTAATCTAAGGTGTTCATGAGCACTAAAACTTGTGAAAAACTGTATAAAGCAATACAATCTCAAGGAAAAGCCATTTGTTGCAGGACAATCATTCACAAACAACCTAAATTTAATCTGAGTTTCCATTAACATATGTTAATATAAAATATTAATGTTCTGTGCAGTCTTGAACTTAAATATATGAAAGTTCTGTTTTTTTGGGGGGGTTTTACGTCACGGACTCCCTTATCAACCAAGGGCTAGGATGGTTGCCTTCTTGCGAAGAACTTGTTTTGGTATATGTAATCGTTACCCTGAGTGCATGCCCTTGCTAACCTCAGACCGTGACGGGGTGCGAACCCTGGACCTGACGCCTCAGAGTCACGGAAGCTACCGTTTGAGCCACGGTGACTACGAACTTAAAGATATGAAAGTACCGACACTTTTTTTTTAATCAATGTCAAGGTTAAGGAGGGATGAAATGACTAAATATATTTACACTTATTTAAACATGCAAAATTGTAAATAAAAAGAAGAGTATTCTTCATATACCATTATTGTTTTTTGTACTTAGGCTTAAGACTGCTCTCAAATCTAACTAGTTCCTCTTCTAGACTGAAATAAATGTATGTAAGTATTTAAAGTAACCTCATATGTAAGCCGTTTCTCTTCTTTCTTACAAATATGAATGTGTTTCTCGGCTCTATGAAATTCTAGAGACATTACATTAGAGGTATTCTGTTGGAGTCAACAAAGTCACACTAATGCGCCCAGTTTTGAATCAAATATAAGACCTGCAAATGTCTCGAGAAGGGAACTGCAAAACAATTCAATCAAAGCCCTTAAAACCAAAGGAGGCAAACGAGAAACAAGCATCACTATGAAGATGTAAATGGATTCTTACAGATCCATTTATATGGGAGGAAACACTAAGAAAAGTTAACTATGGGGATAGTTCTGAACTCATAATATCTCTGAAGTGGAAGTACTAAAGAGTGTACATACTACAAACAATATTGAGTCTGTCTTAGTACCATCAACTCGGGGAAAAATCATATTCACAAATAAACATCTTGTGGTAATGAAGGAGTCTAAAGGGCAGTTTACACAGTCAGACGGTTCGTCGAACGCGGTTCGACAGACAAGTGTTTGAAGTGATGTTCGAACATGCGAATGGGGTATTTGGTTGTCGAACACGTTTGTCGAACGTATTCGACAACCAAATACCCAGTTCACATGTTCGAACATCACTTCAAACACTTGTCTGTCGAACCGCGTTCAACGAACCGTCTGACCGTGTAAACCCCCCTTAACATATAATATGCAACACATCGAAAATACCATTTAAAATGGTTTTCAAAGGCAATTAAAACATAAGAAACAAAACTACAAACAACACGTCATCAAGGTAAAAATCTTATACTGAAGGAAAGATAATTCTTTACTTACAAACTGAAATCCAATTCAAGGCAGCAAACTGAGGTATTGTAATTAGAATGTTGAAGAATAGTGGCCTAAACAAACAGACACACCTGTCACACTACCTCAACTTTTAATTAAGGATCTAATCTTGAATAAGAAAATGGTGAGATTACCTGGTACGTTGTCAATTAAAAGAAAAAATTGTTAGAATAGAACTCAAGGAGTAAGTACCCTAGAGATGTAAGCACCATCATTTCCACACAAACCAGAACCAAATTCTTCTCATGTGACCCACATAATATGAGTATAAAATATTCAAAAGTGAAAGAGTCAGTTCAAAAAAACACTAAAAACAGCAAAAAAATATAAACTACTGCTCATTCAGAAATAAAACCATTTGATTTTGAAATCCAAATGAATATTAAGGTAATACCACACCCCAAAAGGGAATCATATATACTGTACATACTTAAAACTACATTATTGAATGCCTATGCGCATCAGGAGGTACCAAAATATGATGGATAATACATAAATATAAACATGCATAAAACATCAGACTAAACCTTAAATACATGTACGTTCTGGCGGGTACTAAAGTAGTCATACGAAACAGAGGTTAAGAAAATGCAACAACAATGCTCCCATAAATTACCACATACAAACTTTTCGTCCCAGTGCACAAAATGCTTCACATTTAATCCAAGGTATTGTTATTACTATATAAATAATCAACATACAGATCTTTAATAATATCAACTGCAATATTTAGCATGGTACAGGGGGTCTTCGACTTACACCAAAGTTCCAATCCTGAAAGGCGATCTCTAATTCTACTTCCATGGTGATGGTTTACCTTTCCTTTGAAGCATTGCCATTAGAAGAGTCTGCTTTACAATTGGAAGACATAATACAGGCCAAAACTTATAAAAAAACAAGCAAAATAATTTATAGGAGATGCGGTGTAACTGCAAAATATCACAACTCGAGGACAGTGTAATCCGAGGCGCCCCTGTATTTATAAACAGCTTTTTTCATGTGTAAAATAATTACTATCGTTCACAATACAAGTATTATCACCAGAATAATAAAAAATCCTGCAAGAAGCCTAAAAAGGCTTTAAGCAGTGTAAAACCTAGGAATGGTAAAACATGTTATAACACATTACATCATCTTACACTTCCAAAAATTGTGGTTTATCAAAGTATGGCAAAATTCCTCCACATCCAAAGAGGAACAAAAATTTTCTGCTCTTAAAATAACTATATCAATGACCATACATGTAACCAAAACATATAACCCCTGGAAATTTAAAATGATTAAAAGTTTAATAAAAATCTGGATTCATACTTTTAAAGGGAGTGAGTATTATTCATTCAAAACAAAAGTGTCCCCATCCCCAACATGAATAATAGTGAATTGTCTATACAGTATGTCTATTCTGTTCCCTGGTATAAGCATGCTCAAACATATAAGAGCTTGAGAAGAAAAAACTTACAGCGACAACAATAATCACAAGCGAAATCTACATCATGTCCGATACTTCGATGGAAAAGGCAGGATCACGGTGGATAGAAGCAAAAATGAAACAAAGTACATAAAGAAAATTAAAGTATATGCCTCTCAGCTTGTGTTCATTACTAAAACACTCATAGAAGTACTGAGCTCTTTAAACACAAGTAAAAGTTCTCCTCTTTGTAAGCACAGCTTTGGAAGACAGGTTGACACAATATCTTCTGCATGCCTTAAAAATTTATGACATAACATAATCTACCATGCCTTACACCCATAACGGATAAGGAAGAAGCACTGGGATTCAGTCTAATAAGTTGTGGATATACACACAATACTCGCTATGACAAGCAAAAAAGGCTAAAAAGGGAAAATTTTCCAACATCTTATACTGTACATACAGCAAACAAGCAATAATAGCATGAAATGGAGCTTCTACACTTATTAATGAAAAACAAAACTACAAATTTCACAATAGCATATGAAAACAAGGTAAGATAACTTAAAAAGTCGGTTGTTAAATGATTACTCTAGAATAAAAAAAGAGCTAGTTATTCAGTGCAAAACGACACAGCTAGTATATCAGTCTCAACATTGAAAATTGATGTACAGTATAAGGCCATAGCTCCAAAAACCGAAAGTCGTCCTCTAACTAATTACTGTAACTATCTACTTTCATTAAATGCTTGCAGAAACAATAAGTATATGGACAGTTGATGAAGCAACTAAACTCCAATGATTGGTAAGATTTCTCCTACAAATTTATGTAACCATCCAATTTGATCACGTGTTTACGAAAATACAATAATTACAGCGACCAAGACTACCAGAAGTTTTACATTTGAGCCTTTCTAAATACATAAATAGTAACAAACAAGTTACGTCTTTAATGTCCACAATTAATAAATTAAGGTGACTCTTACTTATACAGCATGTACACATTGTATTATTATCCGTATACTGTATCAATTCGGTTTTATGTCACAGACTCCATTTTCTACCAAAGGCTAGGACGATTGCCTTTCTTGCGAAGGACTTATTTTGGCAGATGTAATCGTCAACCTGAGTGCATCCCCTTGCTAACCTCAGACCATGGCGGGGAGTGAACCCTCGACCTGACGTCTCAAAGTCGCATACACTACCGCTTTGCCACGGTGACTACATCTGTATACTGTATATACTATCAGTAATCTAACGTAGGTTGTCAGGAAATGGTACAAATGAAATATTTTATTTGTTTCTGGTAAGTAAGAAATTTCTTAGCATTATCAACCTTTTTGCCAAGCAGTATTTATGATACACTCAAAAAAAAAATCTATTAACAATAAAATAGTGAATATTTTTTTCCTTTTTTGGTATGCATAAACAAATTTTCAACCAGTATTTATGATACACTCCTATAAAATTTTATTAACACTAAAATAATGTATATATCATATTTCAACTGCGCAGACAATGAATGGTAACTGAATCGACAACCATGTCAGTGGTTGTGAGGTACTTTGGAGAAGATGGAGATGAATATTTTTCGTTGTTCATTTCTGGCAAATGCGAATATTCTAATCTTTTAACCGCCCTAAAATTTATTGAGTACTGCAGAAAACATTTTACAACAATTTTGTGCACAACATATTTCTAAGTTATATTTGTGTAATGACGCAACAGCGCTTGTTTACCTTCTGGATACAAAGCTAGCCAGGTCACAGGTCAATGTTTACTTTCACACACCCAAACAAGTTGGTAACTGACATTACAGTTTACCATATTTTTCTTTTGGTGTTTTCAGCTGCCATGATGTAGTGCTGGGTTTAGTTCAACCCACTTGGAAAACGAATTGTGATTTATACTATATATTGTCAATTATCAAATAATTGGAAGAGTGAAGGAACCATTTAGGTATATGTTTACTTTCAAACCCCAGGTTAGAAAAAAGGAGCCATGACATATAATATACAGATATTCCCCAATTTACAAACATGTTAGGTTCCAGAAGTCCGTTCCAGTTTTTAAGCAGGGTTTATGTAAAAAAGCGTACTGAACAGTACATATATATATATATATATGCTGTACTGTGGAGTACTAAGGCCAAAGACACATAACTACTGCATAAAACAAAGTATACAGTATTAATGAACTTTAATACAGTAATAATAATGAAATAATTCAGTAGAGTAATACAAACATTAATACATGGGTAGATAATGAGTAGATTTTTGTTCTGAGCTGTGAATGTTCATAACTCGACTGTTCTTAAGTAGGTGAAATCTCAAGTTGGGTTTGGTTAGCTTTGTTCAACTTTGTTAAGAAAAAGTTGATTGTTGAAACAATTGTTTCTTACTGGCTTTAAAAGATATAATCAAGGTTATTATACTTTTATGCCACTTGTAGGGTGCAAAAAATAGTTTTTAATGCTAAAGTGTAATATGTTTATGAATAACAAAAATTAAACTTGCATTACATCAATTAATTAAAAATTACTAAGTCTTTCAGAACATCATCACCTTTTCGTATGTACAAAATCAAAAAGATTGGTCAGATTATGATAGTGAAATGGAAGTGGAGTGGTCTTATAGGTTACACACACAATCAGTGCATGATTGTGTGTGTAACCTATGAGTGATACCAACAGGTAAGATATATCAGTTTATGAGTAATAACATCCATATTGACACATGAAACTTGGATTAGCTACTAAGGCATAACTTTGACACAGCTACTGACAGAACCATTGCTAGTATCTCTATCTTATCCTGGACTATATTAATACGATCGTCCGGTGTTTGTAAACTATGGATGATTTGGTTATAATAATGTCACTTGTCTGTTTGTTAACATACAACTATTGACAGGTAAACAGAAACGGCAGTACCTAATTTTGGTGAGCTGATATATAGGATAAATACAGAGGTAAACCTGAATTACACCTCATAATTATCGTAGTCACCTTTCAACACCCCCCCCCCGGTAGCCTTAAATATTGGCATATATGATCTTTTAGAGTCAAATGATTAAAATATGTTTTATCTGTTATTAATTGCTGCTAACTGGTCTTATTTTTTCAGAGATTTATCTTTTATAATACTGTGTACACCTAGTTTGCTTTTTACGAGTGTTTATAATCCGCAAAACTGGAATAACGCCCCTAAAAAGTAATAGTAAAAAAATAAAAAATACACGAATAACGCCCATGCAAAAAAAATTCGAAGAAGAATTTTTAATATTGGTAAATAATCAACCGCCTCTGAGGCACTTTTCCGCCATGCTCCACCTCTTCTACCGCTTAATGCAATCGCATTATGAAGAGAATTGAAAAAAAGCATTAAGAACAAACAGCAACGAAACTTGCGATATAATATCGTCAGGGAAATAGCATGCGAGTGTGCATCAGCTGATACGGATGCGGCAAAACGTTTGCAGATAGAGGTTCGTTCTCCCACATCCTCTTCCTCTTCTACAACTTAATGCGATCGGATATTATGAAGATAATGGAAAAAAAGCATTAAGAACAAACAGCAAACAAACTTGCGATATAATATTGTCAGGGAAATAGCATGCGAGGGTGCATCAGCAGATACGGAGGCGGCAAAACGTATACAGATAGAGGTTCGTTCTCCCGCATCCTCGTGCTCACCACCACCATGCACGTCCCAGTGTATGCCTGTTACCCACCACATAACAGAGTGCAATAATTTGTTTACTGTATAGTAAATCTGTATATCTTTTATACTGCACACTACTTGAATGTCAATATATATAACTACAGGTCTTTCTGCTTTGATATGTACTTATAAAATATGTTTTACTTATCTTATATCTTCGGTATAGTGTGTCTATGTACGGTTGTGAAACATATCTATGCCCATTATCATTGTGTCTTATGGAAAATGACTCGTTACATTATGAGAAAATTACAATACGTGGCACTTTTGAGAACCTATCTTCGCATTATTACAAGAACTAGGTGTATTCAATAAAAAGTGAAAGAACTTTAAAAGCTTTCCAGTTAACATATGACAAATTAATTAACATATGGTACACATTTGATTATTTCAACTGAAGAAAAATAACCTGGTGAAATATTGCATTTTAGAATAGAGTAATACTTAATGTACTAAACATAACAAACTGAAAAAAATATATTTGGAGATCTATTGCACATACTTAAGTATATCATCTTGCTCAAATACAGAAGCTCCCCTACTCACGAGCAAACGAGTTACTGTACGAACAAATAAAAAAATTCACAGACACAAACAAAAACCAACCAATTATCTACCCATGTATCTATGTATTACTGCATTGTATTATCATTAATACTTTATACTTTCTGTTTCATAAATTAGTTAAGTGTCTTTAGCCTCAGCATTGTACAGTATTGCATATAGTAGTCACCGTGGCTCATGCGGTAGCGTCCGCGACCCTGAGGCGTCAGGTCAAGGGTTCGCGCCCCGTCACGGTCTGAGGTTAGCAAGGGCATGCACTCAGGGTAAGGATTACATCTGCCAAAACAAGTCCTTCGCAAGAAGGCAACCGTCCTAGCCCTTAGTAGAAAAGGGAGTCCGTGACGTAAAACCGGAACAACAATTGTACAGTATTGCATATGTATGTACTGTACAGTACTCTTTTTTAACCTAAACACAACTTACGAAAGGACTTCTGGAACCTTACTCATTCGTAAGCTGGGGAGTGTCTGTATAAAGAATGGCATTCCATAATTATTTTTCTTTAGTAATAATGAGAATGACAATATTAACCACTATGTATCTTTTACGAGATACATGGTCGCTAACCAAGTGAAGCTATAATTGGTTTCATATAAACAACTATAAACCAATCAGGTTTGCAAACATATGAATATTAACTTCATTCTTCAACAACTGCTCATCAAAAGAAGAAAAGAATAATAATATTTAAGTCAGTTCATAGAGTATGCCCACCAGTATGTGACACCATTAGGTAAAATGGTATCAAATAAGGTCTTTACACATATTTCTTGAGTCAATTTCAATGTTTTTCTTAAATAAGCCAATTGCTCAGTAGAGCATAGCTACTATAAAAAGACATTGAATTTATTCCAAAACTTGTGAGAGAATTACTTGCTTTTGTTCTAATGACCTAAAAAAATATCTACAAATACGATAATGTGTGATACAACCCATATATATTACCTTAATTCTATATTACAATCATTTCATGGAAAAACGACAAATGGCGATTCAGCAAGAATTTTCTTACTTTTATTTCACATACAGTGAGGTATCTTTTTTACAAATTAATGCATAACACTTGAAGAGAGCTGGCATACCGTTACTTTCAGAATAAAAGTTTAAGATATATCATAACACTAAAAATTTCAAGATATCTTGAGTAAAATATCACTTAAAAGGCCAATAAGTTGTGTGCTACTAGAACAGGAGGAGATCTGGTTTTTATAGGTGAATATTAGAATGAATTATTTCATTCATATGTAACCAAAGAATTATTTCATTCATAATATGTAACCAAAGAATAATTTCATTCATATGTAACCAAAGAATTATTTCATTCATAATATGTAACCAAAGAATTATTTCATTCATATGTAACCAAAGAATTATTTCATTCATAATATGTAACCAATTATATTCGTCACTGAGCTTTCGCTAATGGAATTATAACCTTGCTTTCACCTTGAGATCAAACTGACCATTGCCAGTTTAATGGTATTTTTTTACTAGTACACCCGTCTCATCCCAAAACTATTTTATGCTGTTAAGTCTTGATATATAAACAATTGTGATTTGTTTTTAAAGAATCTTACTTTCAAAATTATCGAAAATTACTAGTTCTAAAGTTAAAATACCTTAGGTTAGGTTAGGTAAAGTTAGTTCACCTTAAACTAGGTATGGTTTCGATGGTGTTTAATATCATATTAACCAACTTAAAGTGAATTTCACTTCTAAAGAGATACGGGTGAAATTGTAAAAAATTACCAGGGTAGTTTACAGTTTAGCGGGGCATGCCGCTCAAGGACCTCATCCCTCCACTCAGGTAAGAAGTTCGACTGAAGGTTAGGTAAGTATTTTTAGTTAGGATAGTAAGTTGGGAGGTCCCAGGGGGGCGAAGCTCCCCTGACTAAGAGGTTAGGCAAGTATTTTTAGTTAGGATAGTAAAAAATTGATACGTATGCCTATTGTCACCATTTTTTTTGTGTATTCATCTGCCAGTTCTCTAGTCATTGCCTATCGCCAACTATTGGTAGGTTTTGAACATTGGTATGGCCCGCTAAACTGTAGGTGTTCCAATTACCATATTATTTGAGGCCAAGACAAAAAAAATACTGAATTTTATATTATTTAAATCATGTTATCTAACTCCCTTATACGTAGATGAGGATATGATCCTATCTGCTAAAATGGAGAGTAACCAGATAACCTCGAGCTCAATTTGATAATAAATAAGAATTCTATAATAATGGAAGTCATTTCCATGCGATTTACAGCTTAGGCAAAACCTCGCCGAAGGTATCCCAAAACAACCCCTGTCGTACTTTTACCTATTTCATGTATTATTTCCCTATTTACGGACGTAATACTTACCATTTTATGAATATATATTATCTCTAAATTTCTAATAAGCCAATTATAATATCCATCATCTAAATAATAAGGAAATAGTCGTAAATGAAGATAATTACCGCTCAAACAACACGCTGTATCGGTGAAGCTTTGGTAATGGACATACACCTTGTAAACAAAGATATGATAAAAATTGACTAGATGGCGTTTCAAAATCTACAAATAGCAAATTTTTGCTAGATTTCCAATATGGCGGTCGAGATTCTCTCAAAATTTAAATGTCTCAATTTTTTTCTTAAATGACTGACACATTAAAAAGTGTGAAATTATATGCAATTCAGATAGACTTAAAATAAAATCATCATTTAAAGAAAGTAAATAATGATAGAGTTAGCATAGGACAGGTATGGCACATGTTTGGGATGTGTAAGACGGTTCAAGGTCATGTTGAGTTTTTGCCAGATTGTCTGAAGATCCTGTGATGGGTTGAGAGTCATGGCTAATCACGCTGTGCCTACCATTATGGAATTTTCCATAAGGTTTTTCTTATATAATGAGATGTTGAGATTATATATGATGATTGTAATCGTAGAGTGTACAGTGAATAGTGAAATTTATCAGTGCAAAATGTTATTACTTAGAGGATATCACATCATAATGGACCCTCAAAATATAATCAAGGTAAGGTGATTTTGTGATTTAAGTTCAATTGCTCATTTCTTCTGTCATATATTGGACTTAGAGGTGATAAATATGGTTGATTGGAGTCTATAATTTATATGTATCGTTAAAATAAGACTTCAATTGCATAGTATGGTGTCGTACTACAAAACTTTAAGTTTTAAGTCACAATACCCCATGATAGAGGTGGAGTAGTCACCGTGGCTCAAACGGTAGCGTCCGCGACTCTGAGGCATCAGGTCGAGGGTTCGCGCCCCGTCACGGTCTGAGGTTAGCAAGGGCATGCACTCAGGGTAACGATTACACCTTCCAAAACAAGTTCTTCGCAAGAAGGCAACCGTCCTAGCCCTTGGTTGAAAAGGGAATCCGTGACGTAAAACCGGAACGAACCCCATGATAGAGGTGGACACATAGAGTGGGGCTGGGGAATTTAAGGATGGAACCCCTTCTTAACGCCCCACGGTGGCCTTGATTTAGGATACTTTAATTGGCTACCAATGTTCCTACCAAGAATAGGTAGATAACTATAATTACTAATAAATAATTAACATTTTTAGCATACTAGAGCGTATACATTCATAATTAAAAAAAAATTCTATTCATTTCCCTTAATAGCTAAAAGGACATTCATCTCTCAGTCTCTGATTATTCCGGTATTAAATAGTGGTCACTTTCGGCGTATACTTAAAAGCTTAGATATTTAACGAAGATCTTTGCGTATATGACAACTGATTAGCTAATATTTCAGCGCGTTTGCCATAATAGCTGTATATTACAGCATAATGTTACTTAGTAACAGGTTGTGTATGACGCATGAATGCATTGTTGACATCAAAGTTGGGCCCCCATAGGCGAGAACACGTCAACGCAAGAATTCTCTCTCTCTCTCTCTCTCTCTCTCTCTCTCTCTCTCTCTCTCTCTCTCTCTCTCTCTCTCTCTACTATTTTCTTCTCACTCAGTCACGTAAATGGCAAGATTTAAAAAAACCCAGAGTTTATCCTATTCCCCAATTTTGTAGAGGAAATTCAGAAGTACTCTGTCTAGTAAATGTACATTTTTTTTTATGTCTGTGTCGCTATGTCGACTGGCGACTGTATCATTTCCCGGTTTAATATCAGTAATGCAAACGATCTACGCGCCAGTATATATATATATATATATATATATATATATATATATATATATATATATATATATATATATATATATATATATATATATATATATTTGGGCCAGGGGTCTATATTCAACTATATTCGATTTTCATAGAATTAATATGGATGACTTATTGAATTATTGAATATCGGTTTAAACGATATGTAAATAACTGATATGAACAAACAAACAAACAAACTTTATTTCCATTTCAATACAATGGGTATTCGTCAGCCAGGGCAAGCCCCAACCCCCCACTGTGGTGTCCAACCACAGCAGTTCCTGCCAGTAAACAGCTTAAACTCTCGGTCTTGGACGGGAACCGATCTTTCGACCTCGTGAATGCGAAGCCAGCGCGTTACCACTGTACGAGTAGAGGAAAATTATATTTTATAGTTTAGTAATTATTCTTGACTCGTGGTTAATATATATATATATATATATATATATATATATATATATATATATATATATATATATATATATATATATATATATATATATATATATATATATATATATATATTACAGCCTGAGGGAAGGGGGCTAAACTACATCCTTCGTATTCTCCTGCGTGTCGTAAGATCGACAAAATGGGGCCTAGGAATCACATGTTCTGCATTTTCTCTTACCAGAGAATCAAAGTATTTTGTCTTGACTCATCCACTTCCAATATAAGGGAAAAATGACTCATATATATATATATATATATATATATATATATATATATATATATATATATATACTTTTGGAATATGCACTTGTAAAAACACGTAATTAAGCTGGAAAAAGTTCAAAGACATGCCACGAAACTGGTGCCAGAAATACGCAATCTCAGTTATGATGAGAGGCTGAGGGAATTAGACTTACCATCACTCGAAGCTAGGAGATTGGGGGAATATGGTGATGATTTTTAAATTCCATCATGGTTATGACAGATTGGATAGAAATCCATATTTTGATATGGCTGGCACTAGAACTAGAGGTCATAGTTTAAAGATTCATAAGAAAACTTCTTTACAGGTAAGAGTAGTTGATGATTGAAATTCGCTAAGCGAGGAGTTAGTTAATGCTAACTCAATCCATAGTTTTAAGGACAAATATGATAAGTATCACTAAGTACAAAAATGGAACCGACCAGAGACGGGGAGTTACGAGCATGGGGCTCTTTCCCCTTAAACACAACTAGATAATTACAGTGACCTCCATTCCCCATGTGAGACGGTAGCCCGAGCCAAAGAACACCTATAATATCCCCCCCCCACCCTCCAGAACCCCTTAGGAATGAAGTATCAGAGCGTGCTTTATCATAAGACATTGAGATCACAAATAGTTTCCATTTAGTGTTATTTCTTGCCGAATTAGTGACGTGGTCATAATTATTATTATTATTATTATTATTATTATTATTATTATTATTATTATTATTATTATTCCTTTTGGTGCTAAAACTGCATACTCCGCGTTCCCTTGCCTGGCCATCAGCTGTCGACATATTGGGGCGACGCAAAGGGACTGAAAATCCCCTTCTTCTATATTTTCTCCTATAAAGAACCATATGTTTTTTTACTTTTGACTCAACCACACACCATATAAGGGAGAGTATGGCTTATATATATATATATATATATATATATATATATATATATATATATATATATATATATATATATATATATATATATAACACTGAATTTCTTAGCACTATTGACTAAGTGCTGAATACAAGCAAAGTAATGATTCATATGGAGCGCTTGAGTAGATATAAAGAGAGCGCCGATGTAAAGGCTACAACCGTAGCAACTGCATGTCATATGATGACCCTGGAGACTGAGTATTTTGTAAACATTCGTTCGAATGCGATTGAATGAGATATATTTTTATAAATTTCCGTTAAATTTTGTTTGTATGTTTAGGCTATAATACAGCCATTATGTATGTATATATATAAGACGAACCTACATTTTATTTAATTATTATTGGCTAAAGTAGGATAATGTAGAAAAAATATATTGAACCGAAGTTTAAACCACGTTCGAACACAATTGTAAGTAATCTTTGTTTTCAAAAGTGCGTAGTTTATTGTTTTCCATTTCATTAAAAAAAAGCCTTTTTTAAGTACAATACGTATGAAGGCTGTATAATTTATTTCTTATTGCAAAATTTTATTTTATTGCCCTGGAAAAGCTGTGATTTTGATTGTTGTTTGATACTTTTCCTGTAGTTTTTGTATAGGTCAAGGATTTATAGATGAAAGATTATGTAAAAGTTCTTGTGAGGCCATATACTTGTATAAGTTCTTTTTTCTATGATATATTGGTAAGTTTTTACTTTCGCACTCCAAATGGGGGACGTGAAATTAAGGAAAGAGATTGAAAAATATTTAACAGCTAAATAATAAATTACTGGGGAGATGGTTTACCATAGTAATCTAGCCAAACCTTACCAAACGATATAAATTTCTTGATAATTGCTCATAAATAGTTCGTGTAAGCAAATGTTTATCTTTATATGGAATAATAAAAATGTGTGGTTTATGGATTTAGTATTTAAAATTACACTATAACATCATATTTGAGGATGGATGTGATATTCCCACTTATTTTGAAGTTGCCTCCCATAATCAAGTGATGGACATTCTTTAGTTGTTAAATTCCTTTTTGGTTAAATTCCTTTTTGGTTACATTTTTGGTTATTATTTTTGGTTAAATTCCTTTTTGGTTACATTTTTGGTTATTATTTTTGGTTAAATTCCTTTTTGGTTACATTTTTGGTTACATTTTTGGTTACATTTTTGGTTAAATTCCTTTTGGGTTACATTTCACTTATTCCTAATTTTTGTAGTGATAAATCACATCTTGGTGAAGATATACAGTTTCACCCATATTAAATACATACATCTATATACATGAGCCTTAATCCCTCTTATAAGGGGGGTGGCTGAGTCAAAGTAAAATACCTTGACTCATTGCGAGAAGAAAAAAACAGAGGAGGGGATTCCCAGTCCCCTCGCTCTGCCCCATTTAGTCGACTTTTACGATACGGAGGAAGTTTTCTTACCCCCCTCTCTCAGAGGCAAAATACATACAAATTCCATATTTTCTCTTATAAAGGGGTTGGCCGAGTCATTCTACCTTAGTAAGAAAAAGGTCCTGGGTTGGGAAAAGGGAAACATGTATTGGTCACTTCTTTCTTCATTCCCAATATGAATGTAATTTAAAGTACTGGAGATAATGGATTTACCATATAGTGTACATCTCAGATTATGCATAGTAGAATGAACTAAGTCGCTATTAGTGTAATGCTATGGGGGAGCTAACTCTATCACAGTATTCTGTATTTGTACCCAAGTAAATGATGTTTTGAGCAGTGCAATTTACATAAGGTATTTTACTCTTTACTTAGAACCTCCCTCCCTAAGATATGAATACATGGCCAGTCTAACTATACTAAACCTTGCTGGGATGTACATGTCCTAACTGTGGAGACTGCTCCCAGGCTCTTTTTTAAAGTTGATTTTGAATACTTAATACCAGACAGCTATTGGCAGTATTGAAAATGCATTTTATGAACGTGATCCTCTTAGCTACCAGAATGTGTTGTACGTTGATTCTTAAAAGTAAATTATCCCCCAAAATGCTAAACATTGCTATCAGGTGGTGCAGATGAACACGAGGAAGTTTCATCGGAAGCTGTGGGAAATTTTTTATTTTATAAAGCTATGACACATTATACCGTATTTGTTTATTTTGCAGATAAATATTTGATATGTTTTGTTGTAATTGGCCAGATATCAGTTATTTTTATATTTATTTTTCCTTTAATGCGTGGAACAGTTTGCAAATGTCAGTTTTATTGACAGCAGAATTGACAAATTTTATTATTCTCTTTTGAAGTTTTTTGACATTTTAGTTTGTGTAAAAAATAAATCATATATGAAATTTCTGTCAAAGTATTATTTATTTCATTAAGTTATTTTGTTTTTTTCTCTTTGCAGTTTCTACTGAACAGTGGTAATTATGAGGTGTTTCTTAACACTCATACTGATCGCATTTCCACTTTCTCATGGCAGGTAGGCCACTTGGAATGCCTATTTCAGAACACATTTGAGTTACACGAATGCATTAAAGTGAGACAGTGCATATGCTGATTGCGATCTTTCATTTTTTAAGATTTCCAACCGTGTCCATCATATATATCTAATAGCTGTAGACCAAATTCACATCCGTATCAGATTCAAACTGATTTTGGTTTTGTTCTCTCTCCCTACGAAGATCAATGCATTTTCCGAATGGATGCATGAAAATATGGAAGAATAACTATATGACCGCCACAATATAAATTCCTGCAAATCTCCTATATTATAGCCAGCTGTCAACATAAGTAGATGCAATTAGATTGGTTTTCTTTCCCATTGTGATAGTTTAGCACATTTCCCAAATGCATATTGAGTGGTCATGACAGTTGGCAGACTCGATTTGTTGTTCGTGTTCTTGAAGTTTTTTTTATCACTAATCAAGTTTAAATTATACAACTGAGAGTTTTGGAACTTAGTTTAGCAATAAAAGACATAAATTTACACTTCCAGTAACAATAATAATAACTATATTTCTCAAATGTAGTGCCATGTCCTGCAAAAGGTAGCTGTCGATGTAGTTAGACCTGAATCAGCAGTACATATACATTGCCCATTTTCGCTTCTACTATAAAACCGTTGTGCAGTAAAAACTGAATTCCAGGAAGGGACGATTGCCAAATTGCCTTTCCCCGTCTGTGTACAGTAGTAGTTTCTTTTGCAAATAAGGGCTACATGTGTGGATTTCTTATCCTGCTTTCAAAGGATATACATTTTAATTATTATTCAGAGATGGGAAGTAAGGGACAACTTCAGAAATGGAAATAGAGACCCACAACAGAGTATTTTGTGCATAATAATGAATTACAAAGAATTGAGCTTTTGTTTTTCTCTGAAAGCATTATCAAGCAAGTGCATTGGCATCTTGAAAATGGTGTTCGTGGAAAGCGAGAGCCTAATTTTTTTATATTAGGTATTAAACACAAAATACTCTACTGTGGGTCTCTGTATCCACTATTATTATCATTATTTCCAAATGATATTCCACTTTCCTGCAGCTCATCTTTGGTTTGTTCATTTCAGGTCCTCCTGGTACAAGACTGTAGACTGGGATGTGCTAATATTTACACAGCAGTGGCCAATCACTGCTTGTAAAAGTCACATCATTCATTCTCCTCATGCATCATGCAATATCTTTCCGAACATGACGTCATGGACCGTACATGGTATATGGTATGTGCACATATGTGTAATTGATTTACAGTCTCATTATTCACAAATTTACAGTATATTGTAACTTTTGTAGTTTGAATGCATTCCCATGCCTTTGTATCTATGTAATTCATTGTATGAATATTTGTTTAAAGTTCAATTCTCATCTCAGGTGTTTGACTCCGAAAATCTTTAAAATTACTTTTCATACCAAAACAATTCAACTTATACAACTTGATTTTTGAATGAGATTAATGCTTACAGATAATGATGACATAACCTTTACAAATTCAAGAAATATTCCATCAGGAAGTACAGTAGAAATTCATTTTAAACGCCATTTATTATATACAGTACTGTATTACTAAATCATATATGATTTCATTATTATTCATATATTTCATTGTTTGCTAACAGCAAAGTAAATATTGAAAGCATATGTGATGGTTGGATTTGATAATAGAACTTGGTATGGCAGTGAAGCAGGGAAGAGAGAGTGCAAGAGACAAAAGATGAGTGGAGAGAGATTATGAATAGGTATTGTCCAAAGGGATTGCCTTCACCCATTGCAGCAAACTGGGATGGATAAGTGTGAGGGATTGCCATTAGATGAAGTGGCAAAAGATCTTTGCCCACTTACCCTATGGGGGGGACTAATTACCCTTTATCCCCAAGGAGCTAAGAGGAGTGATTAAGGTGAATTGGTTTAAGTAAGTGTGTCGTATCATTGTTGATGTTGACAGCCGGAGCTACAGCGTGCGAGGTGATAATAGATACTCTAAGTACTTGACACTTAATTTTATTTAGAAGCTACATGATTCCTCTATGCCTCAATGCCCCCATCCCCTTAGGATAATATGCTCTGCGTATAGGCGCTCGGAAGACTCTGCTGCTCCTCAGCCGTGGGTTAACCCTTTTGTATCATTAAGGGTCATCCAGCGACAAGGGGGAACACCCCATAACCTATAGTGTGGGGTATGTTGCTTCAAGGACGCCAGTCCAATACAACAGTGCATGTGTGTAATGCAACGCTACCAAGTATACATGTATATATGTATGTATATGTATGGGTTATATGTATGTGTAACTTATATGTTGTTATGGAGGTTGGCTCTTGAACATAGGGGTGGTAATGTGAGATGCTAATGGAAATGGGTTGCAAACCTGTCATCTCTTTGATAACACTTATTACGTCTATCCATCATGGAGATCGGAGTGTGATACCTAATGGAAAGGGCTATAAACATTTTGCCAACTTAATGAAGAAATGAAGGGGTCCTTGTCTAGCTTACTCACACAGGCCAACGCATGGGTGGCCGCTAACATTATGTCAAGTGTATGTGTTTTGACTCTGCCATCCCCTTTACAAGGGGGATTACAGCCATTATATATGTATGTATACTTTATATTTTAGTGTCACTGGTAAATGTAATAATTATTTTAACTGTAATAGCCAAAGCTACTTTATTACTGCAAACACTCTTGACCTATTTTTTACTTCTAACCCTTCAAACTACTCTTATTCTGTGTTTTCCCCTCTTGGTAAATCTGACCACTCTATGATCTCAGTCTCTTCCATTTTCGCTCCCCCATCACCAATCCCTCCTACTCAGCGCCGCCTTTGGCACTTCGAGCGTACCCAAAATGAAAATATGTGTATGTTTCTCTTTGACTTCTCATGGGATGACTACTGCTTTCGGTCCCGCAACCCTGATCGGGTAGCTCTAAAAGTTGCCGAGATCATGACCACGGGAATGGAGGCGTACACCCTCTCTTCTACAAAAACTTTCTCTCCCCCTAAACCTTAGTTTGACCGTGCCTGTTCCATGGCTAACCAGGCTAGGAATCTGGCTCATCGATCTTACCAAGCCTCTCCTTCCGATTTAACTCGCTCTGCTTTTATTATAGCTAGGAATTGTTGTACTGCTCAGATTCGAAGGTCTAAGGCTTCCTTAATAAGAAGGAAAGTTGATGACCTTAACTCCTCTCCCACTGACAAATGCATCTGGTCCTTAGCCAAAAACCTCTCCAAAAACTTCTGTAACTCAAGCTTTTCCCCTCTCATTCGTTCTGATGGTTCTATAGCTTGCTCTCCTACTGACATAGCCACTCTCTTTGGCTCTCATTTTTCTGCCAACTCTTCTCTAAACGATTCCAGCGCATCTGTTCCTCAATATTTACCCCTCTTTAACCCTATGCCCTCCCTTATCCTTTCTTCACGCAAAGTTCATAGGGTTCTTCGCTTGCTAAAGACGAACAAGGCATCTGGTCCCGATGGTATCCCTGCAAAGTTCCTTAAGGAGTTTGCAGATGAACTGGCTCCCGTGCTTTGCCGTCTTTTTTGCCTCATTCTGTCAACCAGTATCTATCTTTCATCTTGGAAGCATGCTCTAGTTCAACCTGTTCCTAAGAAGGGTATACAGAATCTGAATAACAGATCAAAACTTAGCACGAGGGTCTGCCCCTCTCTTTTTTTCTCTTACTTTATTTAATTTTCGTGCTTTTCCCTCCAATTCCTTTATATCTTTAATCCCCTCCCTTTTTTCCCCTCCTATCCTATCCCACCCTAAAAAAAAAAAAAAAAAAGAAGGGTGACTGCTCTATTCCTTCAAACTACCGACCTATTGCCCTAACCTCCTCTATTGCTAAAGTTTTTGAAACTTTGCTCAATTCTCACTTCTTGAAATGCCTTGTATCTCACTCACTTATCTCCGATCACCAGTATGGCTTCCGCAAGGCAAGATCCACTTATGATCTCCTGTCCTATCTTACTCATGCATGGTCATCTTCTCTGAGGAACTATGGGGAATCCTTTGTCATCGCCCTTGATATCTCTAAGGCTTTTGACAGAGTCTGGCACAAGGCTCTGTTGGCCAAACTCCCTTCTTTCTGTTCTCTGATTTTCAGTTTTCTTACTGACCGTTTTATATCTGTAGTTGATGGCACGACATCTAGCCCTTTCTCTGTTACCAGTGGTGTTCCACAGGGGTCTGTTCTTTCAACTACTCTGTTCCTTCTCTTCATCAATTTATCTTCACAACCTTCATCTGTTACTCATAATCAGTCTCGTATCACTCTTTCTTCTACTCTTAACTCCGATTTGCAGAGAGTATCTGAGTGGGGCAGTCAAAAAGTTAAATTCAATGCCTCCAAGACACAGTTTCTGGCTATCTCTTTATCTTCTTCTCCTCCTGATAACCCTCTTGTCTTCGAAACTAATGAAATTTACCCTCTTAACTCTATCAACATATTAGGAATCCATATAGCCTCTAACTTGTCTTGGAGGAATCACATAATCCAAATTTCTAAATCTTCATCTAAAATATTGGGGGTTTTGTTTCGTTTTCGTCATTACTTTTCCTCTTTGCAGTTCCTTAAAATTTACAAAGGTCTTATCCGTCCCTGCTTAGAATACTGCTCACACATCTGGGGTGCTTCTTCTTATAGTTATTTTCTTGATAGGGTTGAATCTAAGGCAGTCAGACTCATTAATGATCCTTCTCTTACTTCTAACCTGGATTCTCTCTCTCTTCACCGTAAGGTATCTCCCCTTTCACTTTTTTATCGCTACTACTTCCATCGCTGTTCTGATGAGTTGGCGAGTTATATCCCTCCCCCACTGCCGAGGCTGCGTAACATTCGCCAAGCGGCCTCATCTCATAGGTACTGTGTGGAGATTTGTAGCTCGCGGATTGGTCGGTGCAGTGACTGCTTCTTCCCATCTACCTCCAGACTCTGGAATCCTCCTTCTGTTTTCCCTAATTCTTATGACCGTTCATCCATCAAAAAGCAGATCTTTCGTCATCTCAGAACCTAGTCCTCCATATTTCTGGGTCCTCTGTACTTTGACTGTTTTTTTCTGTCTGTCGTTTTCCTTTGTGGGACATTACCTCATCTCTGCCGTGTACTTAACCTTTTTCTTTCCCTTCGCCTTGGTATTGTCTCATGCCCGAGATGAGGGCAGTTTCTGCCTGTCCCGGTGTCACTCATAAAAAAAAAAAATACAATTGCCATTGTGATAAGTTCGAGCTATAACAAACTTAATTCATTTGTGCTAACAGTAACAAATAGTGTTATTGGTGTTTATTGGTATCATCTGCAAAGCTCAGAAATTGTTGGTACAGACACTCCCTAACTTACGAACAAGTTAGGATCCAGAAGTCTGTTCATAAGTAGAATTGTTTGTATGTTGTGTTTAGATGGAAAAAATACTATACAGTATATACACGTGCAGTTTTGAACGGTACTTAGCCTAAAACACTTGCTACTACATAAAACAAAGTATACAGTATTAATGAATTTTAATGCAGTAATAATAATGCAGCAATGCAGTACAGTACAGTAGTACATGCATCAATTCACCGGTAGATAATGGGTAAGTTTTTGTTCATATCTGTGGATATTTGTAACTCAGTTGTTTGTGAGTAGGGGAGCTTCTGTATATTCAAGTGTGGTATTTCTAGTAATCTTAGTTTGATGTTATGAATTGTTGGTATAAAATATTTTTTACTTGCTTAAGAGGTTTTTGTTGTATGTATATTTATTTATTTGGAATTAGCTGCTGTGTACAAAATGCTGCAATATTTCACCAAAGCCAGCGACTGACAGCATCTGTGACAAAAGGCATGAGGTAGTTATTATTATGCATCACAATTAGTCCCCATTTTAATGGAGGTGGGCACAGATATGTAGGAGTCGGGGGATTAAGTCTGAATGCCCTGCATTGTGATCAAATCCACGTTAGTCTATTCCCAACTCGAACATGCTACTACTGGAATATTGCGGCTCACAAAAGAAATATCTGCTCACCCTTCCACATAAGACACACAGGCAATGCTAGGTGAACTTCTTTCTCCCCATTAACAGGGATATCAATAACTATAGTAATTTCTTTGCTTCCTTCATAATGTTATTTTTAACAGAAGTTAGCACAATGTCCACACCCATAACTTATAAATCGAGGCAGTGAGAGTTTATTCTGGCCTTCCTAATCTGTTCTGAGTCGTTTTGAAGATTGCTGTACATGCAGACTACTTCAGGGTTTGAGGGCTTGCCAATTCTTCCACCTTATATTCCTGTTAGGTTCCCACCTCCAATATTGTAATGGTGTTTAATATTTATGCCAATAGGTCCAGATAGTAATTCAGTACAATACTTGATATTTAGAGTAGATGTATACCATAATGATTAATAGATATGGCGAGAGAGGATTTAGGGTGTGTGGTGTGACAAAGGAGGATGCAAGAGGCAGGGTAATATGGAGACGATCGATTCAGTGTGGTGACCCCTAACAGGAATAGCTGAAAGATTTGATGATGACGACGTATACGATAATGAGATAAAAAAGCACCCAACATCACTAATGACTATGTAATGACGTGTGTGACTGGATTATGAGAAAAAACATACTAATAGATTAAAAGAATGTACTGCATTTAATAAAATCCTAATGTAGCTGCAGTTGGTTGTCTTAAGTGGAGTAAGTAATGGGTAATTCCTAGGGTGTGTGGTTGATAACCCCAGTGATTACTAATGGGCCTCCTGCTTTTCTTGATACATAAGAATGATATTAAAATATTATCATTATGTAGGTTATCAGATGACCATTTTAGGGAGGGAGCCTATTGGTGATGAAGATAGATATAAACTGTAGGATTATGTAGAAAATATATAGTATAGGGCTTAGGAATGAGATGAAACAAATATAATGTGATGCACTTTGGTGCAAGTTACCCTCAACATAATTCCTTCCTAATGAGATCTTCAGCTAGAGCCTGTAAATTATGTCAGTGGCAATATGAAACTATCAGCAATTTGAGACAGTTAATGCAGAGTAAACTGGTTTTTAGGACCTATAACAAGATCATTTACATACTGAACCCCAGAAAGATTGCCAAGATTGTAGCAAGACTTTGTCGTGCCCACCTTGAATATGCTACTTAGTTTTGGGTTCCAGTTTTTTAGAAAGATAGAAAAGAACTGGGGAAGGCTTAATCCATTCTGTTGATGTAGGTCCTTAAATATAATCTGATTAACTAAACTTTTTATTATGACCTAGAGGAACTTTGGAGTGATAAGACTATAATAATAACACACAGTTTTGCATTATTGCAGTATTTGAAAGAAACTATTGTGAGTACAAAAGGTCATTATTTTAGAATATTTTAAAGCTGTTTTTAAATTCTCTTTGAACAAAGGTTTTCAATGGGATGGGCCTTCCTGGCAAAGTCAAAAATACAATATAAACGAGTGCTTTCAGTAAGAAGTTGGATTCATTGTATTGATTGGTGCTCTAACTAGGATCATTGATATTATTAAAAATGTGGTGCCTATAATTCGGCAAAATGTAGACTGCTTGTTTGCTGTGTCTGGCATATGTGCATGATATAGTTATCTTAGTTCATTCCTATACAACAAAGTGAACATAATAGCCACATTTATGACACATGGCTTCAATATTAATAGATAAGTGAACATTCCATAACCGCATTTTTTCATTACTTTTTTGTGTTTCAGGCCAACAAAATTTGGTACCATTGGGCCAAATTTTTGCAACAAGACGTGGGGTTTTCATGAATCGGAGATTATTGGAATAGAGAAGTTTTTGGTGAAATATTGGGGTAACATTTATGCAGAAGATGCTATGACGTCTTTATGGAAGCATGAATGGGTCAAGCATGGCACGTGTGCGGCTGAGCTCCCGAGTCTGAATTCAGAGGAAAAATATTTTGCCAAAGGTAAGTCTCAGTTAGGTTGTAGGTAATATTCAGTTATCCATTGCCATTACACTTACTCACAGAAATTCATATTTTTGAATAGTCTATGTGCTACATATATGTATATATGGAAGGGTCTACTATTATTGTTTTTGCATTATTTACATCGAGTTAATTATGTAATTAATTGATTATCAGTAACTTATGTGGTATAGGTAATTATCAGGAGTCTTTCAATATGAAGAGATAAAGAAACTTCAAATGTCTTATTTTTATTTTTGTGTTTTCATTTTTTAAGGCTTGGAGTGGGTTACTCATTATGATTACGTGTCAGTTCTTGGCAAGCACAGTATATATCCAGATGATATTGAGACATATGCTCGTCAAGATCTATTTGATGCTATCAAGAATACGTTTGACGTCAACCCTCACATTGATTGCATATATAACAAAGTTAGTAGATAATGAGTTTTTAATACTATACTTCATATATTAACAATCCTTTAAGGTAATGATGCCAATAATGAAAGTATATTGCATGAAAAACTAAAACTATGATATATTATTTATCTTATATCGGGAGCTAAAGTGTCGCGGAAGATATTCTATAACTACTGATTTCTTATATGTCAAACATGATCCATGAAATCACAGAGTAATATTATTAATGCAGAGTCATTGCTTCATTGTAGAATATGTGTTTCCTCTTAGTAAGTAAGAATCATTTGGAAAGAAATATTTATTAACTATTTTCTTGAAACGAAGATTTTATTTTAATTATTATAGATTAAATTGGAGTACAGTAATTCATGTCAAGCATATAAAGGTCTTCTGTATTATGGAGTTTTGATAAAGGGCAGCCTTTGTTATTTAGAGAAGATAAAGATATGCAAAATAAAAAATTAATTTTAAGTACAGGAATTTATTGGTCTCCAACGTAAAGGGGAAACGACATAACTTGGAACGACGTTATACGGGGACCTCCTGTTTTAATAAAAAAGATTATAATGAACAACTTGATAAGATATATATATATATAAATATATATATATATATATATATATATATATATATATATATATATATATATATATATATATATATATATATATATATATAAAGTTTGTGAATGTATTATAAAAACCTTGTGTCTGAAATGGATCAGTTCCATAACATGGAAACAAAGGAAATTTGAGATTAGGATATACAGACTGCAAAGTATATTTGAGTCTAAGGCAGTAGTCTTTAGAATGATAGCTAGAAGTCTTTACTTATTATTGATAAACCTTGTTACATTGACAATATTTTGTAACAATTTTGGTCTATTTCTTAATTGACATGCACTTATCTTTTGCTTCATCTAGCTGACTAGTTGTCTTTCGTCACTTATATCTTTAAATACTATGTACAGTATTCTACTTTTGCATCCTTAGTAAAAGTTTTTTTCAACCAAAATGCAGTTCACTGTGTCTTTTTTCTTCCAGAAAAAGAAACTGCATGAATTGTATCAAATTAAGGTATGTTTTGATCCGTCACTTCATCTAGTTGATTGTGATGGAATAAAGGCCAGTCGTCAACTGAAGAATCAGGGCAGTTGTCCAGAGAATGGAATCTTATATCCAGACTCCGTCACGTAAGTTCCTTTTCGCGTATAGTGGGATATTAGCATCCACCATTATCGGGCAGTAAGGCTCACGACTGATTCGGTCTGAGGTTAGAAAGGGCATTCATTCAGGGCAATGGTTGCATTAGCCCCAAGCAAAGTCCTTTGCAAGAAGGCACCATCCTAGCCTTTTGTAGAAAAGGAGTCCATGACGTAAAACCGATCACATGTATAGTGGGCTATCTAAAGAGGGTCATCTGGCATATATTATTTAATAAAAACTGTAAACCTCATGATTTTGCTATATACTGTGTACTGTATGTCTGTATGAGAACTAATGCATTAAATTTTAAAGTTACTTGATGCAATATTTTTTTACTGAAAAAATAATCAATTTCTTACATTTTGAACGGCAAATAGAAAGTCTTTAAAAACCCTGAAAGATTGAGAAGAAAATGTAACAGCTTAAGGACATGGCAGAAATAAAAGAATAATAACCATTGGAAACGAACAATCTTAAAGAAAAGTCAGAGAAACAAGGACCTATAAATATGGCAGGATTAGGCCTGGTTGATGGTAGATTAGATTTCTGAAATGAGAAAAGCAATAATAGGGAAGACAGAATGAGGAAGAGAGCTTCAGAGTCTGGAATTGCATGGAAACAAGCAGTCTCTTCACCAACCAGTCTGCCAGCTACAAATCTCCACATAGTACCTGTGTAATGAGGCAGTTCTGCGTGTGTTACATGGACTATTAAGCAGGGGTGGGTTGCAACATGCCAACTCATCAGAACAGTAATGAAAGTAGTATTGATAGAAAAGAGAGAGATAATACCTTACAGCAAAGAGAAAGCAAATTGAGATTAGAAGTAAGAGAAGGGTCGATAATGAGTCTCATAGCCTTAGATTTAACCTTATCATGGAGATAAGTTGAATAAGAAACATCCCTGATGAGAGCAGTATTTTAAGCAGGGACAGATAAAAGTTTTATAGATTTTTGGTAATTGGGTAGAGGAAAAGTATTGACGAAAACAAAGCAGAACTCCCAATTTCTTAGGAGCAGTTTTCGAAATATGATTTATGTGACTCCCACAAGACATATTAGTGGTGACCTGATTGCCTAATATGTTCATACAATTAAGAGGATAAATTTCAGTGTTATTAAAGACGATAGCCTAAAACTGTGTCTTGGAGGTAATAAGAAAAGAAAATTATATGTATGCTTTTTGAAATTATTATTATTGTCATTAGTATTATAAGCCAAGCAACAAGGCCAGCTTGCTGCTGCAAGAGAAGGGAAAGAGAAAAGATAGAAAAAGACAAAAATATATGAAATGGTACAACTCTGTTTTGCAGCACTGGCATTATAGTGAGTCTTGACGTAATGCATTATTCTTTTCTCTTGTTAGGTCTGGTGGCAAACACTACTCTTACCCTCGTCGTCTGGTCGACTTACACAGAATGCGTTGGGAAGAATCTCAAGGAACTTGTCGCTCTTGGATATGCTATGCCTTGAAAATAGTGTCTTCTCTAATGTGGATGTCTTAGAATGAGAGATCCATCAATCAAAAACTTCATAGTTAAATGCCATAAGAGATCAGTTGAAGTAAAAGAATTGCTTGTATTAATTTTTTGAAGACTCGTGTTTGAGTGTTAGATGTGTTTTAATTTGTTACATGTACAGCACTGAGTATTGTGTGAAGAGTTAAATTGTGTGTTGTATAGTATTTGAGCACAGGGATAATCAGAGATGATAGTAAATACTAGTTGTAAAAAAGTTTTGCTGTCTCATTTGTGTTTTAAATCTTTGAGCACTATTTGTTCTTTACAATTCTGTTAAAAGTCTTTCCTTAACACATATTAATGGGAGATGTATGGAATTATTTGTAAACTACAAGTTTTTTTAATTGAGAAATGTACTGAGAGGTGTATGGAATGGCACACTTTGTTTGGAAACTACAAATGCTCTCATTTTAGAAATGTACTTTGAGATGTATGGAATGGCACACTTTGTTTGGAGACCACAAGTGCTTTCAATTTAGAAATGTCTTTAATATGTTTTAGATAATAATAGGAGTTATGACGATATGCATGATAGTTGTATATTGTAAATATATTTTTTGACTTAGTTGTGAATAGGAGCAATAGAACGATCTGACAGTTGTTAGTAATTCAATAGCTCAAGTCATAATATAAATATTCACAAGTTCAGTTGCATGGTCAAAGAATATGTTGTGTTTTTTAGTATAGAAATTTCTAAATATCTTATATGGTCATATATTTTATAATCTTGAAAGATTATTTTCAGGAAATTAGTATAGAGGAAAAAATATGCTTTGTTCATGTGATGTTACAGTAAAGGCCCAAGCCTTTATTTTGCTATGTGAATTGTGAAACTTACAATGCCCTCCTAGTTATCTATTTTCGCCTAGTAATTTCTCTTTTGTATGTTATTTATGAGTCACAGAAATAATAGCTAAGCCATAAGTACATTGTCCTATTTGAATAACAAGTTTAATGGATGTGCTGCATTTGTTAAAATCACCTTGTTTTGACATGTGAAGTTCAATTTGCTATATAATACTTGGTTCTGGTATTACAAAGCAACATCAATGTCATTAGCTCTTGATGATCTCTGTTGTCTTCTATAAAATTATAGAATTATTGTCATTATTAAGGAAAAGTGCGATACTTACACAACCACTCTGTTTTGCAAGTAAATCATTAATTTGAGTGGGCAGCCGACCAAAAAATAAAATTTTTCTTCAAGCGTAATTGACTTCTTGGGCTTGAAACTCTTTTTTTTATTTTTAATGGACCATGTTGCCCATTGTGAAATCCTTAAGCAGATTGCCCCCCAACTTACGAACATATGGAGAGTCAAACATGTGAAAAGTGCAGTGCCTATGCGGTCTACTATTATTATGCAACAAGATATTGTTGGTTCCAATGATTCAAGAAACCTGGAAACTTGCATCATATGTCTTTAGGATAAGAAAACAAATGTATTATAATCTAACACAACTTTACTATGTTACTCAGGAAAATATATATATATATATATATATATATATATATATATATATATATATATATATATATATATATATATATATATATATATATATATATATATATATATATATATACACAAATTATATTTTACCCCTGACCAGGACTCGAACCTAAGACGCATAATTACTGTGTCAAGGTGTTATCAACTACACCATTGAAGGTCTAAAAGAGAAACAAACCAAATAGCTTAACTGCTATACTAGGATTGAACGAATTCTATCTAAATGCCATTTTGTTTATATTACAGCTTCTCCTAACCTCACTCGTGGCTTAATTTTTTTCGCATTTTTGAATCTCGGCTATGTTGCGATACTACAGCTGAAGGATTTTTAAACTTGAATATGACTGTCCAGGACAGTTCGATGTTAAGTCTTCCTTTAGTTACGGTTATATTTTATGCCTACATCAACACCAAATATTCTTGGATATTCATTACACACTTATTATCCCTTCACTTCTGACAAGTCATTACACTCTCCATCTCTGTTTCCTTTTACTTATAATGTATTCTTCGTGCCCAGGCTCGGTGGGGGCTGTTTTATTTTCTTTTATTTTTTATTGTTTTGGCCCATCCTGGTGTCACAATCATAAAAAAAAAATGTAGGCATTAATAATAAACTAAACTCATTACCATATGTGAAAACATGAATCATATTTTACCCCAGACCGGGACTCGAACCTAAGACACATAATTATATATATATATATATATATATATATATATATATATATATATATATATATATATATATATATATATATATATATATATATATATATATATATATATATATATCAAAGAAGCACATTACCAGATATGAACACATGAATCATATTTTACCCCAACTGGGACTCGCACCTAGGACACATAATTACTGTGCCAAGACACTACCAAGTACACCACAGACGGTCTAAAAGGGAAACAAACCTTACAGTTTTAACTGCTAGACTAGGAATGAATGCATTCTATCTGAATGCCTTTTTGTTCATAATATAGTTTCCCCAGTCTCACTCATGGCATCGTTTTTGTATTTAATTCAAACCTCAATCTAATTAGATGTAGTTGGTAGCACCTTGGCACAGTACTGTTACGTACAAGTATCGGCTTATGAACAATTCATGATACAAACTACCATTTGGAATGTAACTCATTCGTAAGTTGGGGGGTGTCTGTACTAGTACCATAGGTTTGTTCCTGTAATATATACACTCCATCTTAGGGAAAACACTGTCATTACTGTATATATCATTTAAGAGAAATCCCTGTGCAATCTTTGAGATGCAGAGTCGCTTATTTATTTTGACTGGTAATGTTTAAGGTACTGTCACTTCTCGAATCAGTGCGAGGATAGGTTCTCAAAATGCTCATGTAATTCAAATTTTGCATAATTCAAATAGTCTATTTCCATAAGGAATAATTTTAATATACATAGATACAATCCACAAGCGCGTATAAATGCACTATACCAAAGAAAGGAGCTAAGAAAAACACATTTTACAAGTACATAACCCAGCTGAAATACATATGTAATTAAGCTAAAAATGAACAAGTACAGTATTAAAAATATACAGATAAACAAAAAATTAAACAAATTAACTCACTCTATATACGGTGGACAACAGGTGTGTGGTGGCAGTGATCATAGTGTTAAGCCATAACGACTTTCTGACTGGATTTATTCAAAGAAAAATGGACCTAATGACCACCAACCAGAGTTTGTGCCTTTGTTTGCAGTGTGGTCAGTCAGTATCATCTACAAAATGTAATTTTCACCCTTAGTGGAGTGATTTTTTCATATAAGCTATTTTTGTACTTGTACAACAATTATTTATATCTCTCTCTCTCTCTCTCTCTCTCTCTCTCTCTCTCTCTCTCTCTCTCTCTTATATATATATATATATATATATATATATATATATATATATATATATATATATATATATATATATATATATATATATATATATATATATATATATATATATATATATATATATATATATATATATTGTTCGCTTTTTCCGCGTGTTTATAATTTGCGAAATCGGAATAACGCCCCTAAAAAATAACAGTAAAAAAATACGAAATTCGCGAATATCGCCCATGCAAAAAAATTCTAACAAAAGTTTTTCATTTTAGTAAATAACAACTGCCTCGAAGGCACTTTTCCACCATCCTTCGCCTCTTCTACCGCTTAATGCGATTGGATATTATGAAGATAATGAATAAAGAGCGTTAAGAACAAACAGCAAACATATTTTCAATATAATATTGTCAGGGAAATAGCGTGCGAGGGTGCATCAGCTAATACGGAAGTGGCAAAACGTTTGTGGATAGAGGTTCATTCTCCCGCATCCTCCTCTTCTACCGCTTAATGAGATCGAATATTATGAAGAAAATTGAAAAAGAGCATTAAGAACAAACAGCATAAAAAATGTCTATATAATATCGTCAGGGAAATAGCGTGCGAGGGTGCATCAGCTGATACGGAAATGGCAAAACTTTTGTTCTTAGAGGTTCGTTCTCCCACATCCTCCTCCTCTTCTACCGCTTAATGCGATCGAATATTATGAAGAAAATTGAAAAAAAAAGCATTAAGAACAAACAGCAAAAAAATTTTCAATATATTATCGTCAGGGAAATAACGTGCGAGGGTGCATTAGCTGATACGGAAGTGGCAAAACATTTGTGGATAGAGGTTCGTTCTCCCGCATCCTCCTCCTCTTCTACCACTTAATGCGATCGAATATTATGATGAAAAAAAAAAAGCATTAAGAACAAATAGCAAACAAGCTTTCGATATAATATCGTCAGGGAAATAGCGTTTAGAGAATATATATATTTCATTTGTTTCCCCGATGTACGTTTTCTTTGTAACGAATTGTATAGTTTTCTTTTTCTCTCAGCTGACTTTGTTTACGTTTAGATTTCATGCAGCATGGTCAATATGTAAAGAAGATAGAATAATGTTTAAAACCAAGGAATATTAATACTATAATCTTGATAATTAGATAAACCCCAAATAGAGTGAGTAAATATATATTTTATGAGTAAGATTGTGCCTGAATAGTGATAAGCATCAACTGCTAGTTCAGTGGTAACGCGCTGGCCTCGCATTCGCGAGGTCGACAGATCGGTTCCCGCTCAGGACCGAGAGTTTAAGCTGTTTACTGGGAAGGTTACTTGCTGTGGATGGGCACCACAGTGGGGGGGTTGGGGCTTGCCTCAGCTGACGTTCCGAGGAGCATCTCAGATGGATATCGGAACTGAAACACCGGCAAACTTTAACTTTAATACGGAAGCGGCAAAACGTTTGCCGATAGAGGTTCGTTCTCCCGTATCCTCCTCGATATAATATCATCAGGGAAATAGCGTGCGAGGGTGCATCAGCTGATATGGAGGCGGCAAAACGTTTGCATCCTCATGTTCACCACCACCATGCACGTCCCAGTATATGCCTGTTGCCCACCGCATAATAGAGTGCATTACTTTGTTTACTGTACAGTAAATCTGTATATATTTTATACTATACACTATTTGCATGTAAATGTAAATAACTACAGGTCTTTCTGCTTTGTTATGTACTGTACTTAAAAAAATATGTCCTACTTATTTTATATCTTTGGTATAGTGTGTCTATGGATGGTTGTGGATCGAGCTATACCCCTTAGCATTGTGTCTTATGGAAAATAACTCATTAAATTACGCGAAAATAAAAATATGCGGCACTTCTGAGAACCTATCTTAGCGTTATTCCAAGAACTAGGTTTATATATATATATACAGTCTCCTCTCGAAATAAGGCAAGGGTAGGTTCTCAAAAGGCTCATGTAATTCAAATAGTCTATTTCCTAAGAAATAATGTTAATATACATAGATACGTTCCACAAGCGTGTATAAACACACTATAACAAACAAACAAAAAAAGCTAAGTAAAACATTTTACAAGTACATAACCGAACTGAAATACGTATGTAGGCTAAAAATAAAAAAGTACAGTATTAAAGATATACAGATAAGAAAATAAAAAAATAACAAACTCTATATACGGTGGACACCAGGTGTGTGGTGGCGGTGATCACAGTGCTAAGCCATAAGGACTTTCTGACTGGGATTTTCACCCTTATTGGAGTGACTTTTTCACATAAGTCCTTCTTATACTAGTACAACAATAATTTATGACTCTCTATCTCTATTTATACATTTATTATTGATTTATTTATTTATTACTATATACAATGGACACCAGGTGTGTGGTGGCGGTGATCACAGTGCAAGCCATACCGACTTTTAGACTGGGAGTTTCACCCTTACTAGAGTGAAGTTTCCATGTTCGTCCTTGTAGTATTAGTGTAACAATGATTTATGATGCTTTCTTTTTCTGTATCTCTCTCTCTCTCTCTATTTAGTCAGTTAATTAATTAATTAATTTATTTATCTATATATATATATATATATATATATATATATATATATATATATATATATATATATATATATATATATAGAGAGAGAGAGAGAGAGAGAGAGAGAGTCATAAATCATTGCTCTACTGGTACAACATTGACTTATGTGGAAAATCACTCCAATAAGGGTGAAAATCCCATTTTGGAGAGGGTACTGACCGATCACACTGCAAACAAAGGCATAAGCTCTGGTTAGTGGTTAGGTCCATTTTTCTTACTCTCAGCACCTCGTTTTTTCTCGCTCGTGTTAAACATATAATCAGATTTTTTTACTATTATTTTCAAGATGCATTTTTCCAAATTTCGTAAAGTTTAAATTTGCATAAATTGCGTAGTGACTGTATATATATATATATATATATATATATATATATATATATATATATATATATATATATATATATATATATATATATATATATATATATATATATATATATATATATATATATATATATATATACAGAGATGAATAAAAATATTCCAACTAGTACAACAATGACTTACTGTATGTTGAAAATCGCTCCAGTAAGGGTGAAAATCCCATTATGTAGAGGGTACTGACTGACCACACTGAAAACAATGGCACCAGCTTTAGTTAGTGGTCATTAGGTCCATATTTTTCCGCTCAGCACCTTGTTTTTTCTCGCTTGCATTAAACATATTTCAATTTTTTTTTCCTAGTTTGTAGACGCGCTAATCCAAATTCGCGTACTTTAAACTCGCATAAATCGCGACGTGACTGTACTTAAAATATCTTGTCATCCATGACTGAAGATTCAAAATGCAGTTGTAAGTTATAATAATATCTTAATACTGTATGTATCGTAATGCTATGTATATTACACTCATCCCAGGGAAGTTACTGCCATTACCATAGATAACTTTTTATCCATTTATGACATTTTTGAAGTGCAATCAGGAGAGCCTCTTTAACATTGAAATCAAATTAATTAATGCCCCTGATTTAAATTAAAGTAAAAAAATCTTGATTTAAATGAGAATGAATTTTTTACAAAATATGTTGATATGTCTAATTCCATTTAGTCAGATACTGTATAAAGATGCACAATTTATTCCAACGGAAATTAATGTAATTCTACTTCTTGGTAATGATTTAGCCTTTATATCCTGGTACTTAATTAGTTCCACCTGAGGGAGGGGCTAAGAATATTTCCTCAGTGTTCCCTTGCATGTTGTAAAAGACGATTAAATGAGGCAGAGCAAGGAGACTGTGCATCCCTTCCTCTATTTTTTTCCCCATAAAAGTCAAGATATTTTGCTCTGACTGAGCCATGCCTTTTATAAGGGGGCATATATGCAACTTCTGACTTATATAGGAAGTTGTGGAACCAATTATAAGAATAAGATGAGGGATATTTTTAATATAAAAGAAAAAAGTATTGGATATATTTCACAAAATACATTAAAAAAATCCCATTACACAATTGGACAGTACAACATAAGTAAATTTATTGTACTATTTTTCCTCTTAAAAAAAACAAATACCGAAAGTATGCATAGATGAAATGCTTATGAACATTTCCATCTTTGATATTCTCTTGGAAATAAAAAATTGCAATTGTTAAAACTTAATTCTCAAATTTTTTATCCTTTGGAAAACTAAAGTAATTAATACTGAATATATGCTCAGCAGAAATGCTTATGAACAATCTTCAGGTCCTATACCTTTTCCTAAGCTTTGAATAGACGGAACAGAAATAAACATGTACCTCTCAGTTCTCAGCCATTGAGAAAAAAAATGCTAATGTTAAAACATACTTAGATGAGACACTTAAGAACAGTCACCAGCTTTGATGCCCTTTCCTGACCTAACTGAATCCTTATCCTAGAATGTACAGATCCATATACAGTAATGAAAAAATCCTCTCAACACCTGCTAACGATACAACTGTAAATAATTGCTTAGGAGCATCCATTAAATTTTTATTTAAAACATTTCCAAAATACTTGGTATTATGTTTGTTTATTCTAAAAACTGATATAACTTGAAATTTTCCATCAAAATAAATTCTAAATTTTAGATTATTTGGCTACTAATCAAATTCTGTACAAGAGTCACATTCCCCTTTATAGAGGGCCTGAGTCAAAGCAAAATCTTGACTGTTGGAAGAGAATACAGAAGAGGGAAGTTCCTCTAGTGTGTCGACTTATGACAGGAGAAAACTGAGTTTATGTTCTTGCCCCCCTTCCTCAAGGGAACTATCTAGTGTAATGGGGCGAGATATTGACTACGAGTTGCCCGATTTGTTCCGGTTTTATGTCACTGATTCCATTTTTAACCAAGGGCTAGGACGGTTGTCTTCTTGCGAAGGACTTGTTTTGGCAGATGTAATTGTTGCCCTGAGTGCATGCCCTTGCTAAGCTCAGACCGTGATGGAGCGCGAATTGTTTACCTGAATCTAAGTTATGATAGACATTAAAGATTCTCTGTTTAATTAGAATTTGTTTTATTTTGCTACTTAAATGATTGCTAATAGTAAGAATTTGATTAATATTAATAGTGATAAAATTTAATAATGAATTTGAGCTTATTGTAATGACACTAAATCTTAGTTATTTTGATTACGAGTTCACCTAAATCTAAGACAATGCAGACTCTAAAGATGCTTTTTAATTATAATTTCTTTATTTTGCTACTTCTCTTATTGATAATGTTAAGAATTGAATTAATATTATTAATGGTATAATCATTGTAGTCACCGTGGCTTAAGCGGTAGTATCCGTGACTGAGGAGTCAGGTCGAGGGTTCGCGCCCCATCACGGTCTGAGGTTAGCAAGGGCATGCACTCAGGGTATTACATCTACCAAAACAAGTCCTTCGCAAGAAGGCAACCGTCCTAGCCCTTGGTAGAAAAGGGAGTCCGTGACGTGAAACCGGAACAATGGCATGATCATTAATTTGAGGTTGTTTGTATTTAGGTTGTACCATGAAGGTATCATAGAACTCAAAGCCCTGTGTACTGACTATTCACCATCCTCCTATAAGAACACTAAATCTTAAAAGGGCTTGATTTTAGCTTTTAAGTACATGCGTTAAGTATGCATTGTTCGTAAAAATAATTAACTTATCCAAATTATATTAACTTGCTTTGTTCACATGCTCAGTTGAATTAGTTACCTTTTGCCAGTAATGTTAGTCAGCACTGTATTCTCAATGTGTTATGTTCTCTATCTTATTTAATTTTTAATATTTTTTTTTATATTTTACTGCCATCAGAAGAAATACTGAATATTATATTTGTATTAAGAGTTACTTAAGTATTTTAGCCTTCTGCATGCTGACAGCAGGGTCAGACAATATACATCTCAGAAAATTTCATGATTGTCTGCATGCTATGTGGTTTCCATGAGGAAGCCTTGTCCTTGCAGGTCATCAGCAAATTCTTTTAATTCTATATTTTTGTTCATCCATTTATTTTTCAATTTTCATATTTTACACACTGGTGTGGTTCCAATAAAAAAATCTTGTCCTTGCTGGTCATTAGCCAGATTTGTCAAGCAACAAAGGCTACGCAGCACACTAAATCCAAGATCCTACCATTGGAAATCCCTTGTCAGCTATTTGAGGTGGTTAACACTGATATTGTGGGACCATTACCAATCTGTTCTCCTGCTGGTGGAAAATTTCAAACTCCTTATTGGTATCTTCTAACCTGTAAAGAAGCTGCACCTCTCATGGAAGTTACGGCATATGCAATTGCCCATGCATTTCTCAGTGGATGGGTTTCCAAATTTGGTGTACCTCTTTATGTCATAACTGACAGAGGAGCCTAGTTTGAGTCAGAATTGTTTCAAGAACTATTCTCCTATGTAGGATTCCATCGTCTGTAAACTACAGCTAATCATCCTCAGGGTAATGGAAACGTAGAACATTCCCAAAGTAACTTGAAGGTAGCTTTAATGGCCAGACAGCAAACTCGGCTCGATGCCCTGCCAGTTTTCCTCCTTTGTCTGTGTTGTATGCCAAACTCCAAGTTATTCACCTTTCATCTTAGTAACTGGAAAACTGCCACTTAGTCCTAATGATTAATTTGTGAAACCTTCTGTCTCAGGCTCTACAGTGGATTCTATAAAAATCTTTAAGTGCATGAGCAAAACTGATTTTACTCATTTATCAGAGTTTTCAACAATGCCAAGTGTTCCAAAATTCCCAAATGACTTACTAAGTGTAACTAAAGTTTGGATTTGTGTAAATTGTGTCAGAACACCATTGGAAGCACCATTTACAGGTCCTTTCCCAGTGATTGAGAGACATTATAAATATTTTAAGATACAATTGCCTTCAGGAGACACCAATAATGTATCTATAGACAATTTTAATCCTGAAAAGTTACCTGAAGTACCAAGTCAAAGTCCTAAAAGGTCTCATCATATGGTATGTGTTCCTCTAAGTAAATCTCAACCCTCATCTAATAGTCTATCAGATGTAGTTTTTAGTGACATCATTGATCCTATATATTCAGGTTCAGTTGAAACTATATCTGATACTTGTGTTCCTACATACAGTAGTAGCAATACCCCTCAGGAATTGTCACAACCCCCAGTTTTTCCCTCTCAGACAACTGCAGTATCTCGTTCTGGGAGATAAGTTCGACTACTTAAATATTATACATTGTGGACGTTAAAGATTTTGTTTAATTATAACTTGCTTTATATTGCTACTTCTGTCATTGATAATGTTAAGAATTTAATTAATATTATTAATGGTATAATAACAACTTTGAGCTTGTTTGTACTTAGGTTGTAGCATGAAATTATCGTAGAACTCAGAGCCCTGTGTACCGACTATTTACTGTCCTTCTGTAAGAACACCTAATCTTAAAAAGGTTTGATTTAAGCTATTAAGTACTGTACATGAATTATTAAGTATGCAGTATTTGTAAAAATAATTAACTTATCCTAATTAACTTGTTCAGTTTAATTATTTACCTTTGCTAGTAATATTAGTCAGCACTGTATTGTCAATCTTCAATGCTGTAATGATGTGTTATGTTCTTTATCTTATTTATTTTTTTATATTTCACGTATATTTTCTTGCCATCTTTCTTTTGATATGATTTACTTATGTCAGAGATGTATAAGTACTGAAAATTGTTATATGTAATAGTTAAAAGTTAAAGTTAAAGTTTGCGGTTTTAGCCCTCCTATCAGAGGCCTCGCCCCTGCTCTGGTGGGCGTCAGCCGGTGCAAGCCCCAACCCCCCACTGTGGTGTTCAGCCACAGCAGTGACCTTCCCAGTAAACAGCTTAAACTCTTGGTCCTGAACGGGAACCGATCTGTCAACCACGCGAATGCGAGGCCAGCGCGTTACCACTGTACTAGCCTTCTGCATGCTGACCGCAGGGTCAGATAATATACATCTCTGAAAATTTCATGATTTTCAAGGAGCCACTTGTTGGCTTAAATAAACTATAAAGAAAATGAAGATTCTTATTAACCTAACAACTAACCAAGGGTTGGCGTGCCTTTACACAAACATGCTAAAGCATTACATCCACTTCCATTGAAATAAATTGTGGCTACTTATTTAACTGAATAGAATTAGACAATAGACATATACCATATTTTGTAAAAAAAAAAAACATATATAAAATAAAATCACTCAGATTTAATCATGATTTTTTACTCTGAGCAAAATTCAATTTACATCAGGTGATTTAAATCATAACAACTCTGGAGAGATAAAAAAAATTATGTAAACAAAATTCTAAGGACACAAGAAAGTAAAAATTCTATGAAAAATAAATAAATATAAATTAAAATTGCGAGTAATTCCATTTCTTGATTATCAGTACCAGCTAATGTTAGTGGCCGAGTGGTAACACTTGCAATTTTGGTGTGTCAGGCCCAACACTTTATGAGTTAGAAAAGGCATTCGCTCAGTGTAAACTCTCTTGCCAAAACCCAAGTCCTTCGAAAGAAGGCAACATCCTAGTCCTTCTAGTTCCTCTTGGGTTAAGATATATCTCTTGAGGTTTATGAATAATGGAGTATAGTTTATGAGAGTGCTTCTAGGTTGCTTTCACACTAAAGTGGCATGTCACACGTGGCATGCCACGTGGCACGCCATTTGAATACTAACATTAAGAATTATATGAAACATTTCACATAGGTATGGTGTAGCACATAGGATGTGTCACGCCACTTCTGTGTGAAAGGTTTCATATATTTCAGGATGTTCGTTTTCAACTGACATGCCACGTGGCATGCCACGTGCAACGTGCCACATTGGTGTGGAAGCAGCTTTAGGATTCTAGCAAATCATCACATCATCTTTGGGCACAAAAAGTATCTATCTATGACTCTGGGAATTTAAGAGTTAATTATTATATTTAACTATCTGCAGCCGGACAGCGATGCAAGCTGAAAATGCGAAATTTGCACTCTGAAAAGTCTTAAGGTCGAACCCTGAGATAATTATGTCCATAAACTTAATAAATACAAGTATTAGACTTAAAAAGAATATCACTAAGGAACACATATAAATGAATAAGGGTCTGAAAATACACTTGGATTTGTTGCAAAAGACGTGTTTTTTTTTTAATTTTACTGTTTTGTCACGTGGTAGCCCTTGAAAAATTGGGACTCCCCTTTTATGAAAAAAAAATTAAGTTACGTTATGTTAAGTTAGGCTAGAATTTGAAGTTAAAGGGCCAAGCTCAAATCTTAACACCTAACTTAGCCAAACTTAAACTTTCTTTGCTGTTGATAAAAACAGGTCCCAAACTTTCAGGAGTTCTTTCATTTAATCAAAACAGAAAATATCAAGTTTTAATTGTTTTTCTTTGACTCCAGAATTTACGTTTTCAAATGGCTCATGGTTGAATCTTCTATTTTTTATTTTTATTTTTGTGGAATATTGTAAAGAATTAAAATGCAAAAATTATATACTAATTTTACTATGAAGTTTGATTTAATTTTATTTATTTATAATACAGCGAAGGCTCAAAAGCGAAAATGATTAAGACATTGTACATAAAAGTTTTTTTTTTTATTAATTATTTATGGATTTCATCAAAAGAATCAAAGAGCGAAAATTAATAAGATATCAAATTGTTATGTATTTATGCATTTTGTCAAAAGAATCAGAAAACTAAAATTAATAAGTGATTAAATTAAAATTTTGAATTATAAATTTTTGAGACCTTATTCAAATCTTTAGCAGACGACAAAAAAAAAACTATTACAAATAGGTAAATAATTATATTTTTTTACTTCTTGTGACTTTTCTGGGTACTTATCATAATATTTTATTATGTAATAGAAAAATTATTTTTATTTTATATTCAAAACATTAGATATCTTGTTTTTATTTAGTAGTAATATACTAAAATACTATAGCTTTTATGTATCATACATACTATTTACAAACATATTTGGGCGCCAAAATTAAAATTACCACATACTTAAGTAATTAATTTTGTGATCAAAATAGTACAGAAAGATAGCAAATATTTTTTGAATAAAAAGTATGTAAGAATTTCGAAAGATCTTTCAATTTTTTTTTCGTGTATTTTATTCGAAAATCAAAAGGCGGCCTGGCAACTAATTTCCGTGACATTTTGATTTAGAGGGAAAATCTTTTAGTTATATATACTAAAATGTTGGTTTTTATATTCAGAATAATATGTCATATGTATATTTCCTTAATATAATCTTATAAGCGAGTATTCTGAGTAAAAGTAAATTAGATACTTGGCACCTCATCAATCAGGATATAAATATGGAATAAATTTAATATTTTTAAAATTCGATTATTTTTAATAATGGCGATGACGCTCGGTATTTGAGACTTTTATAGTATGTAAATTATAAATTTACATATTGTACATATAATATATTACTCTAAGACAACATACATTAGTTGTAATAATCCATAATATGATTTTGCTCACAAAATATTCATCTCTAGTTCCACCATGTTTCACATGTGAAAATCTAATCGTAATCCGATTATAGCAAAGTGAACTTTATATAAATATTTTGATATATGTATATATATGTTAGAGAATAATTAATATTTTAAATTCACTACTAATCATTCATTGAAAAATGAAAATATTGCTTATTATTTATTATTTTCTTGCGATTCTAGCACACTCGTCTTCTGGTTCTCTCTCTCTCTCTCTCTCCTCAAAGCGAAAAATATTAATTATTAATCAGGAAAGCCTCTATTTTATCCTCTCTCATGACAGAAATGCATTGAAACGTAGCATAATTCTACTGTATAATAAGCAATGTCAGTATTATTTACCTGAAAGTTTTAATTAGGGATTTAAGATATTGCCTCTGGGGGTTATGTCTGAGGTGGGCCTTGAATATCTTACTTATGTTATATTCATATAATGGTTTGAGTCGAATCAAAATTTCCTCGTCGTTTAGAATTATGTAGAGTTTAATTCTACGTTTTATTATGTGAAGTAAATATATTATGGATGGAATTTTGTATTGCAAGTATATCAGAAAAAGCAATTGCAGCAGCCTCTAGGCCCCTGTCCTTGAAGGAGGACCTTGAGAAGAAAAAAATACTTGTGATTTAAGTAGTATCCCATTTTTTCTCGTTTACGAAATTGTATGGAGTCATATAATGCCATTTTGTTTCATAAGTAGACAGTAGGGGTTGTGGTAGGGATGAATAAGGGGGGGTTAGCAGTCATTCAAGTGGGTCAGTGGTGGTGTTGCATATTTAGTGGGTGAATCTTTACTATTGCACCCATCTCAATTTAGAGGTGAATATTATATTTTCTTAAGGTTTTTGATGTGTTTTGAATGAATTTGACTTTGATGATTGTTGGAAAATGTATGCTAACCTAACCTAAAGATAAGTGATTTACCAAAGCGTAGGTGGATGGATTGCATCAGTGATGACCTGAAGTCTAAAGGTATGTTGGGTGATGAGGTATGGGACAGAAACATATGGAGAACACTGGCCAGAAACATCGACCCCATATAAAAGTGGGAAAAGATGTAGAAGAAGAAGAAAAAGTGTCACAATTATTTAAACATCAAAAGCATAGGAAAAATTTAAATTTCTATTTTTTTTTTTTAATATTAGGTTAGGTTTGGTTAGGTTAGGTAAGGTTTGGTTAGTTAGGTAAGTTTTGATTTGATTTGGTTAGCATACCTTTTCACACGGTTTTCAAGACCATATTCATTCAAGGCGCACCATGCACCATGGCAAAAATGTAATTTTCATCTCCTAATTGAGAAGGGTTCATTTGTAAGAAATTACCAGTCTTTGTCCTATAAATGTTTATTCAAGAAGAGCTGTAAGGCCAGCATGTGCTGTGAGCATACAGCACAAGGAGTTATTAATATGATATCAGTATTTGTTACATACATCCGATATATATATATATATATATATATATATATATATATATATATATAATTATTGTTTATAGCCATAGTGACATACCTCTTAAAAATGTATCTCCAGAGTCCTAAATTCAGCATGGTTGTTGAGTAATCAGCAGCCATGTTTCGCACAACTTCCATGAAACAATGAATAGATAGTTATATAACTGGTCAGTGTCATTTGTTTAATAAAGGTACACCGTAGCAGTACTTCCTTTATATGTTGTAATTATTAATAGAGTTATGTTATTAAATTTTATTTTTATCATATTTTGGTTTTTATGCACATGCCGTGGAAAACTTTACTGGTGACCACTAACAACATGTTTTTATGCTTATTTTACTTGTCCCTTGATCAAAGAGGAAGAATACTAAACTCATGTCTCCTGCATGTAGAAGGAAACGACTGAAAGAGCTTTGTTTGTATGAAGGAGTAAATGCTCTTCTTTCATAGATTTCATACATTCTTACAAAAATCTGAACTGTCAATGTTGTTACTATTTAAGTCAGAGTAAAAACATCATGTTATAAATCAATGCTTTTTTTTTATACGAAAAATGGAAATACTGTATGTCCAATTCCATCTAGATCAATATACAGCTAAGCAATTTATTTCAGTGAATATATATACCCTATGGTAATGATTTAGCTATTATATGCTGGTAGTTCTTTAAATCCCCTGAGGTAAAAATGTTTCACCTGTGTTCCCCTGCGTGGCGTAAGAGTTAACTAAATGGGGCAGATTGAAGGGATTAGAAATATTCCTCAAAGACTCAAGATATTTTGCTTTGATTCAGCCACCCCTTTTATAAAGGGAAATATGACTCTTGTATATAAAGACCTGATTAGTAACTAGGTAGTTTGATATTTCGAATTTACTTTGATGAAAAAAAATAAAGTTTTCAGTTTTATTTAAGTTTTTAGAAGTAATAAAGGTACAACCTTAAGACCCATGAGAGGTATTTTGAGTAAAGAATAAACATAGCTTTGACACCTTCCCACTTTCTAGCAAATGTAATAGATCAAAAGTATCAAGATAGATGTCTGACCCCCAAGCAGTGGCACACTGCAGAGCAAAATGTTTGTGAGTACCATTCATATGATCATCCAACTTTCACGTTATTCCATGGAAGAAGTGCACCCTTTAAAGAGCTGCAATTTTGCAAAAATTTTGTAGAATCTTTCTGCCTTTCCATGATGGAAATACTTTGCAAATGACTGAAAAGAAAATGTAGTCGATACTCCTAAGCAATTATTTACAACAGTTGCATCATTAGCAGGTGTTGAAAGGTTTTCTCATCATATGGTTCTGTCCATTGCATGATGAGGAATCAAGTAGGTCTGGAAAAAACATCAAAGCTAGTGACTGTTCTTAGGCATCTCAACTAAGTATCTTTTAACATTTGCATTTTTCCCATAGTTGAGACCTGAAAAAGTACATGTTTACCTCTGTTTTGTGCATTCAAAGGTCAGGAAAGAGTTTAAAACCTGGAGGCTGTTCATAAGCATTTCTGGTGAGCACACTTTCAATATTATATGCTCTTGTTCTATAAAGGATGAAAAATTTGAGTATTAGCTATGGTTTAACAGCTGCATTTTTTTTTCTAGAGTATCAGAGTTGGAGACTGTTCATAAGCATTTCACATAAGCATACTGTACTTTCAATATTAGTTTTATTTAGAGGGAGAAAAAATTACAGGAAGTACATGTCTACTTTTGTTGCACTGTCCAATTTGTAATAGAATATATATTATTATTTTTCAAATATGCCTAATGCTTTTTCCTTTCATAATTACATACGTCCCTCATTATACTCTGTTAATTGGTTCCAACCCATCCCATATAAGTATAAAAATTGAATATTGTTCAAATCCTTAAATGACTGTCTGTAATTAGAATGTAATCTTTTCACCCTCCTGTATACTCTGAATTATGCCTAGATTACTGTTCTTTACCTAAGCTTTGCCAAATACCATTTGAATATATGTAAAAACAGTACTGTACTTATTATTATGTATTTTTTTAGAGAAATATTAGTCAAATATTATTTCCAACAATATCCTGTATACTCAAAAACGTACTAACTATAACCATATAAGATAAGGGACAACTATACATGTCATAAGAACAGTTGTAGTTATTAGGTGCTATCATGTCCACATTTGCAGGGAAGTATTGTGATCGGTGGATTAAAAATAAATCAGGGTGCTGATTCAAATATAAAATGTTTGAATTAAATAATGAAAAATAAATTATTTTGATTAAAACAAAATGTGACTTTTTTTCCCTCCCTGGCAATCACATATCTCTTTTACTTAGCAATATTTTAGATACTCAATAAACCATGTTATGCATGACTCAGTACAAGAATTTAGTTACAGTTGATACCTGCCCAACTATATTATGTATCTTAATGTATATTTTAACAAAAACTTCTAATCTGTAAATATAATAACAGTGTGGTGACTATACCCAGAATGCCTGCTTTCACCTGGTCAGTGAATAGTCTACTCTCAGTTTTTTGCAGGCTACCGTACACAAAAATATTTACTCCACCAAATTCAAATAAAGTTGGGCTAAAACTTACTGGCTTATAATTAAATATAAGACAAACTGTACGGTACTAAAGGGGAAGGGCATGAGTTACGTTTGCTTAATAGTTAGTGGAGAACTCCCACTGGTTAATAACACAAATACACTAAATAATATTAACTGAACACTGCATAAATCCAGGCTTAAATGAAAGACTCATCAATAAAATATAAAAATATATTGAAAAAAAGTTAATATTATAATGGAGAGCAATATTTCAGCTTAAAAGAAAAGGATAAATTTTACTTTAGTTTAGGCAGCAATAAGGTAACTTTTACAAAAATAACAAAGAGTTATAGCTCCAGGCACGACTGCTGGACACATCAAAATAAACAACACTTAATATCAAAATAATAATTGTTCAAAATCCAAAAACTTTATGCAATATTGAAACACAGTCACTGTTCTACCAAATTCGACAGCACTAGTTCAAGAGGCGAAATGGGAGGCTCATAAATTAACAAGAATTTTACGAGTCTCTAACAATAGCTCATCACCTGGTGCCGTCCTCAGAGAGTGTCCTCCTGGTCTGTTCTGTAAGCAAATCAGACGAGCATCACATTCTAAAATAAAAGGATATAATTTTATCATATTTTACATAATTAAGGATTTCCTAAGATTTAGAATAGCTTTACAAACAAATTCCAATTATTCATGAGAAAATGATGAAATTAATGACAAAATAAATAATAGTTATAATATAGTCTCTCATATGAATATATTCATGTAGGTAGATGCAATGCTAATTATGGTATTACAATAAAACACAAACAAGGTATAACTAATGAAACTGTGTGTGATAGATCACCACACACACATATATATATATATATATATATATATATATATATATATATATATATATATATATATATATAAATATATATATATATATATATATATATATATATATATATATATATATATATATATATATATATATATATATATATATATATATATATATATATATATATATATATATATATATATATATATATATATATATATATATATATATATATATATATATATATATATATATATATATATATATATATATATATATATATATATATATATATATATATATATATATATATATATATATATATATATATATATATATATATATATATATATATATATATATATATATATATATATATATATATATATATATATATATATATATATATATATATATATATATATATATATATATATATATATATATATATATATATATATATATATATATATATATATATATATATATATATATATATATATATATATATATATATATATATATATATATATATATATATATTAGTTTTTCTATGCAAAATTAATAGTAATTATGCTTCATTCTTTAGGTTTATAATGCGTTAAGGAACAAATTATGTATTATTAACAATGATATTTTTGTATGAAAATTAAACTGCTTACACTGATGATCCGTTTTTACGTCACAGATTCTCATTTCTATTAAGGGCTAGGAAGGTGCCTTTTTTCAAAAGACTTGTGGTTTTGACAGACTGTGACCGTCACCCCAAGTGAATGTCCTGTCTAACCTTTGACCGTGACGGGTTTCGAACCAACGACGACCTGCCATAAAGAGTAGTTAAAACTTGCCATAATGAGTAGGCAAATTGCTGTAATAATTAGTTTAATTACCATACAGAGTAATTAAAAAGGTTTGTATGATACTAGAGGGAGCTTCTCATTGAAACAAATGGCTCCCCTAAGGAAGACTTGTTTATTTACATTGACGAAATCGTAAAAAAAAACTTAGTATTTCCTTCTTTATTGAAGGGAATTCTCTCCCTTTATCGTCTTCTAAAGCAGCTATTCCATGGGGTTAGTTAAGTGATTTAATCAACTAGTTTGGGAAACTAATAGTTATTTTTGGTTTCTTGGTCTAGTTGAGGAAACTATTATTTAGTAAGTACTAGAGGTACAGAAAAGAATGGGTAAATGTTTACTTTCACACCCTACGAATGAAATGACTATGCAGGGTACTGACAGAATCATGAAAACTCCTTAAACAATAATGCCAGATATTATATCGTTTCCTAATTAGGGTGAACTAATTTAACCAACCTAACCTTCTTCGTGTTCATCTTTTCCCACTTTTGTGGGGGGTCGATGTTAACCAACCTAACCAAATAATTTTAATGACTTTTGGCCTAACTAGGGGTGTGGAAGTAAAAAATTATTTCAGAAGGCTTATATGATTTGGACTACTTTTTATATAAGAAAAAAAATTCCCCTCCTTGGTTGGTTTTTCAGCCTGTCAGTGGGATCAGTCTGACAGTTTATCCTTGAAAAAGTGTGGCTGGGGAGTTAAGACTGGATGCCTTGCCTAGCATCTTACAGTGGTCGTGATTGCGGGTCTTACAACTCCGGAGTTGGGCGAGCTGACCACTCAGCTACTGTGGTCTCCAGTACTTTTTATATTTGTTTATTTTTGCTAGTAAACATTATCAAGGGTTACATTCTTATCCTTGATTAGGATAAAATCTCAATGAAGTTATTATATTCGATTAGGTTGGGTGGGTTAGTTCACCTCCAGTTTGAAGATCTGTTAAGTAATGTTATTTTGTCATAGTTATTTTAGATAATTTTTTAAGGTTTAGCTTTTCCATTTCCTTAGGTAATGGTAGGACCTATATAATGCACCAGATAACGTGTTAAAATATACTTAATAAACTTTATGTGATAAATTTTACATCACGGACTCCCTTTTCTACTAAGGGAAAGATGCCTGCTTGCGAAGGACTTATGTTTTGCTAAGTGTGACCATTACCATGAGTGAATACCCTTTCTAGCCTCAGACCCTGTCGGGCCACGAACCCTTGACCCGACGAATTAAGAGTCGAAAGCTTTACTGCTCTGCCACGCTTAATAAACTTAGTGTATTATCCTAAAATAATTAAATCTTACAAGAACCAAGACATGCACATATTCTAAGATGCTGATTTATCCAGTTGATAATGTATTTTTTAATTAGTAAATAAAAATCACATGTTTTTATATCAAAGCATAAATGAAATAATATGAAATAGTGTTATTTGTATAGTTTACTAATATGCATCTCAGATCCTATCATAGGTGAAGAATATGCCAGAAAAATATAATAGTCAATCAGTGAAATTTAAAAATCCAAAACTTAACGTAGCCACTTGCAGATTTTTAACCGCATTCACTTAACAAATTGCAGTCTTGTAAAATATCACCAATAAATTTTCGCACGCCTGATGTTAGAATGTAGAACCCTGAACAGAAGCACTGACATCTGACTTGCTTAAGACCACTAGGTTATAATTTTTTAAGCTGAACTGATTAGCTCAGTTTGAGAAAAGGTTAAAATAAATTTTAGTTGATAAGGGTGAACAGTGCTGAAGGTTTTAGGATAATTTGTTCTACTATATGATTAAAATAATTTGAATTTATATAAATCCTTCCTCTTAAAGTTGCTCTTAATAGTATGCTCATATTTTTAATTTTCTTGAGCTGATAATATCTGTATTACTAAGCCCTTGCGCTGATGGACAATCAGATACTGTGCTGAGTTGTGTCTTTTCCTTCTCTATGCATGCTATGCTGTTGTTGAGAATGTTGTGAGCTCTCGTTTTAAGAGTGTTTATATATATATATGTCTTGCTTCATTACGACAACAGCATATTAAATAATTTTCTACTCTGTCATACTCTTTGTGCATCTGGACCTCTTAGTAATTAACACTGAACCTCTTTTTCACCAATTCAGAGAGCTATATTGATATTTGAAACTTTTTGTGTAAATCTGAACTATTTTGGTTTCTCTAAAGCAGAATTCTTCACAACTGGTGACTATGTACACTTCCTTGCTTATGAAAACAAGTTAGATTCCAGAAGTCTGTTCGTAAATAAAATTGTTCGTAAGTTGTGTTTTAGGCAAAAATAAATTCTGTACGGTACATACATATGCTGCAGTGCATAGTATTTATATTAAAGACACTTAACTATTACATAAAGCATACATTATAGTAAAGTATGCATTATAGTATTTATGAATTTTAATACAGTAATAATAATGTTATTATGCAGTACAACATAGTAATGCGTACATTAATAAATGGGTAGATGATGGGTAGGTTTTTGTTTATAACTGAGATTCGTTCATTATCGATATCCACCCCTGAGGTTGGCAGGGCCTTGTTGGGCCCACAGGTAGGATTGTCTGGATCTGGAATACATATGTAAAGATAGGAGGGTACAGAGGTGTTCTGCTCAGAATTAATAGTCTCTTTTAATTTTTGAGGTGCCTTGTAGAGAGGAAGGTGAAAGTTGTGATGGGATAGAGGTGAAGAAGGGAGAGGTGATGGGGCTGCATGCATGATTTTAACCCCCTAGAGGACCACCAGGAAGGAAGGGTAAGAGAAACTATACAAAAACAAATTTATGAATATATAAAAATGAGAAATAAATGGATGCTCAAAATACGGAAGGGAAAACTTAATAAAAAGAATAGATCTTGCTGATGACCAGCAATGACAAGGCTTCCTTTTGGACCCACACCAGCGTGTGTTGGGCACATGCTGGATAGGCTATAACTGAGAATATATTTAAATAGGACAGCATTTGTACTGTTGTTGTTGTTGTTGTTCCAGTTTTACGTCATGGACTCCCTTTTCAACCAAGGGCTAGGACAGTTGCCTTCTTGCAAAGGACTTGTTTTGGCAGATGTAATCGTTACCCTTAGTGCATGCCCTTGCTAACCTCAGACCGTGACGGGGCGCGAACCCTCGACCTGACGCCTCAGAGTCGCGGACGCTACCGATTGAGCCACGTACAGTATACATTTATATATTTATGGGTCCCTAGCTTCGTTTCTTGAATTTAGATATAATGAATGTGTATATTATCACACTGTACATTTTATTTTTAGAATGCTGATTCCTTTTTGGGACTATCTTCAGGAACCAGAGTTCACTGGTCAGGGCTTCCATTTTATTCTTGTGTACAAGTTTTGATGATTTAAGCCTCGCTCATCTTTTAGGCAAAGAAAATGGGACCTTAATTTTAATGGTAACTCACGGAATAATTGTGCAGTGTGGATGCTTATTTACACTTGACTGCTTATTTTAGTGATGGTGGATCGTACTGAAATATCAATTTTGGACCCTTCAAAAATAAGAGCATTATCACTTTCCATCTTTGAAAATCGTTCTTTTGGTTAGTTCAGATGACTGTCTAAGAGCTCGAAGTTTTCCAGAGATGTCAAAGTCTCTTGGATTATTATTATTTTTTTTTTTAGACCAAAGTATATTTAGATGTTTTTCATTATTGGGTGGGCTTATTAGAGGGTCTTTACTCATTATTACTTTAGAAGATTTAAGATGTGTCTTTCATGTTCCATTTTAAGGAACACTGCTACAAATAATGATAAAATAAATGAATAACTATTGTCCAAATTACTGCTTGAAAATTTAGGCATGAATGTATTGCTGTTTCTGCATAGTTACATTTCTTAGCAGTTACACAGAATTATACATAACTCTACCAAAAATTGGGAATTGATGATGAATAGTTTTCAAATTCAAAAACAAAATTACCAGTTAATCTAATCTTTAATATGTGCTTGAAGCAATAAACTCTGTTAAGTAGCATAAAGAGAAATATGAGAATGCAGTGGGCCCACTTATCTTCCTTCAGTTACGGTTCTCTTTCTATGCCTACATCAACACCGAATATTCTTGGATATGTATTACACATGTTTTATTATCCCTTCACATCTGACAAGTCACAATACTCCCCATTTCTTTTTCTCTTTATGTTTTCTTCGTGCCCAGGCCTGATAAGGGTAGATTTATTTTTTTTTGCCCATCCTGGTGTCACAATCATATTATATATATATATATATATATATATATATATATATATATATATATATATATATATATATATATATATATATATATATATATATATATATATATATATATATATATAATGTGTTATTTTAAATAACGTGATTTTCTTTGTAAGCTGCTGAAAAAAGAGAAAGAAAAATACAAAAATATTTACAAAAAAAAAAAAAATATAGCTAGTACTGCACTGCTGTTACATATTATGTAATTACAGAAGCTCCCCTACTTACTAAAAACCGAGTTACAAACATTCACAGATACAAATATAAGCCTACCCATAATCTACCCATGTGTTAATGTGTGTTTTACTGTACTGTAATGTATTATTACATTATTATTATTATTATTATTATTATTATTATTATTATTATTATTATTATTATTATATTATTATTATTATTATTTCATTAATACTGTATACTTTTTGTTTTAAGTAGTACTTAAGTGTCGTTAGCCTAAGTACTGTACAGTACTGCATATGCATGTACCATACAGTACTTTTCTTTTTACTTAAACACAACTTACGAACAATTCTACTTACGAACAGACTTCTGGAACCTAACTCGTTCACAAGTTGGGGAGTGTCTGTATTATTACATAACATTAAAGCATGCTTTCAAATATATAGGAGACTGGAATTTGTGTATGGGCAATTACAGGTGCACTTTAATACTTTTTAAAGTATTTGAATATGAGACTTTTCAGAAACTCGTGGGGTAGGAGAACCAACTGACGTGATGAGGGACCACTGTTTGTCAAGAATGCTTCTATAATTTCACTAAATATCAGAGTAACTTGATTTAGCCAAAGGCTGTAATAGCTAAGATACTTTTTCTCCTCCACCTTTTTATGCAGTACCTAAACCCACATGAGCATTCCCTAAAACTGGTTTCCTTTGGTCCTCCAACACTAACTTTCGAAGTTGAAGTTTGTTGTTTATGTTGTGAAGTAGGTCTCTGAAAACTTAGATTACAAGGGTCATTATAGTTTAGGCTGTACTCTTGAAGAAATATTTCAGCATTGCAGAATTACTAATCTTAGTTCAATAGCAGTGCAAGGTTTCTTGTTCTTTTTTAATGTATTATTAAGGGTTATGGTAAACGTAACATTAGAATAAAATGTGAATAAAATACATTCATAAATTGTGAATACGTGAGTTTTTAAAGCCCATTAGAAACCTCTCGATGATTGCTTTTGAGCTGATTTCAAAAGATTTTATCTTTAGCAACAGATATTGATCCTTTTCTGTAGCTAATATTAACAGGAAAAGAATTCTTTTCAGATTAAAATGGCAGGGTCAGAATTAACAGGCATTGACAGTTTAGAGGAGATGCTGCTGAATGACACACAAAATGTGGGAAGTGGGAGCAGTGAACAGAAATGTGATCATGCTTCGAGTAAAGTGAGTGAACAAGAGGACACAACTTCATCAGATAGTAGGTACGTGATGATTTTTTTTTCCCTTTAGTAAATTACAGTGTTTGGTGCAACTGTTAAGTTTGGTAAATGCTTATGTATTGAAAATATGCAGATGCACACTTGATACTGATGTACAATATTTTTAACTAAAATTAGGTAACCTGTGTGTACAATATTGGATGTCATTTGCTAAGAGTTTTCCTATCTATACTGAGTACTCTATTCAGTGTCATTTTACTCTGCTAGTAATTTGCAGCTCTCAATATTAAAAAGAACGTTTTTGTGCTGAACTTGGTACGTAGAATTATATTTACGTTCTAATCTCGTCCTTTCTAATTGTCCAAAGTAGCTTTTAAATATCAGATCGAATTTCTCTTCAGTAAACTTTTCTTGCTCCCACACACCTCTCTAAGTCTCATTCCTCACTCTATGGAATCGTCTCACTTCACAAATTTTAAAGCAATTCAATTTCCTTTTTCCCAACTGCATACAGAGTCAAACACTCACAGTCATTCCATATGTGACACTGCATAAATTGTCTATGTGATTTTACAGATATCCCACTGAATGTTTTGCTTTATTATGCAAAATATGATATCAGACACTCCCCTACTTACGAATAATTAGGTTCCAGAGGTCCATTCATAAGTAGAATTGTTCATAACTTGTGTTTAGGTGAAAAAAAAAGTACTGTACAGTTCATACATATGCAGCACTGTAGCTTACGTAGGCTAAATACACTTAACTACTACATAAAACGTAAAGTATAGAGTATTATGAATTTTAACACAGTAATAATAATGTAATGATGTAGTACATTAAAGTTATACATAGATTAATACATAAGTAGATAGTAGATAGATTTTTGTTTGTATATGCGATTATTTGAAATTTGCATGTCCGGAAGTAGGTGAGCATCTCTCCTGTATATAAGAAATTGATAGTGAACATATGGTAAATGGCGAGTTTGTCATAGTTCATTCAAGATTCTTGATTGTTCATGTATTTTTTTTAGCTACTCCCATTTATTCAGACACATTGTGCGAGGTGGACATTTGACAGTAGAAAGATGAAAAAGGCATGAAAGTAGTAAATGAATAAAATTAGAATATTCAACACCAGTCGAAAATATTAAAAGTATACACATGCCTTGTACATTAGAGTAGTTATTGTTCTAATACTGCTCTCATTTGTTATTTGTTAGTCATCTATATTATTAAAAATACTTTACATGCTTTATACAGTCACAAAACTATGTTTTGCAAGATTTTTGCTGCATGGAATATTTTTGTTAAGTATTGCCTATCATGCAGAACGTTTCCAATTAAATAATTTCTTGGTCAAATAGATATTCAGAATGTTGTGATCTAGTATTGCTTGTACAGTATATTTTTTACAATTTCTCTGAATTGAATATAGTAAATTCTTTTTCAGTGAACCACTGCAAGTCTATGCCATTGACATGGATATCAGTGAAACTATGGGAACTCTCAAGTCCCGTGCTGCAGAAGCTTTACGATTGGATCTTCAGAATTATACTACTCTCATCCTGTCTGAAAAAGAGGCAAGCCCGTTTTTCTTTCACTGACCAAATATTCTGAATACAGTATACAACACTGTAGATACTGTTTCACTTACTTGTAATTGTGAATAGAAATGGTAGCATACTACATGATAAATTTCAATATCATTTAAATAACTATATGAGTGAATTCTAGTAAATTAAAGCCATAATTTTAATAATAGTTCATGCTGCCAAGTAGTATTTTTCCCTAACTTGTTCCTTCTGTTATTTGAGACAATTTGGCATCCATTTCTGCTCCTCTTCGGATTTGCAGTTTCGTAGGGTGGCCTATAAGGAAGATTCTGCCTCTCCAGGTCCTTAGCAAAACGGTTGTTAACCCCCATTCAAAGTTTTACATATTGTACCAACTGCTTGATGAGAAAATAGAGTAAAACTCATCACTATCATTATTTTAGCTGCATGACGAAGAGACTCTACAAAAACAATGTGGCACCAGTAGCGGCATTGTGCAAATTCAGTTTGCAGTGAGGAGAGATGCTGATGCCTCGGCTGGTGTTATTGATATTTTGGATGTTTTAAAACCCAATGAAGGTTAGCAACTATCAGTTTTTATATTCTTACATCTATTTATGCCCTAAATTTGAGCCAAGTTATCTTTATTGATATAATTGCTCCTATATGTAAGAAAATATGTTCCTTCTCTGTATTTGTTGAATTTTAAGCTTCTCATAAAAGTTTTAGGCATAATTTGATGTGCTCTATATCTGTATTTTTTTATTTAAAGTAGTATTTTGACATTTTTTAAATAGCCGAGACATCACCTACCTCCAAGCCTCAAGCTTCTGTAAGTCCAGAATGCAAAACAAATAGCAGTGAATCAAAGACGTGCAAAAGTTCGAAAACAATGCGATGGATTGTATGCCCAGCATTTAAAGAATTACAAAGAGTACTGAAAATTCCTCAAGGTATGTAATATCATCTTTGTGTATATATATAACCATTATCCAGTCGACATCATATGTTTTAAGCCTAAACTATGTCTAAATATGGTCGTGCATGAAACATAACTGCCCCAGACTAGTAATTGAACGCTGATGCATAAGATTTTTACCAACTGTACCTTTGAAGATGTAAAAGATATGGGAACCTCTCCGCTGCTAATGCTAGAGCAGAAATGGAACACGTTCTGCTGAATTTGTTTGTTTATTTTACTTTCATTTTCCAACCTCTTTTGTGGGCTGTTTTCACAGTTTGTTGTAATACATATTCTTGCACTTTGCACATATACAAAATTGAAATGAATGCATAATTGTGTGTGTGAACAGAGAAACATAAATTACCCTGACCAGGATTCAAACCTACAGCACAAACATGATGCATTAATGTACATGAGGCATTACCAGCTGCTCCACTGAAGGTCTAAAAGATATTGGAAACCTCTCAGCCAACTGCTAGAGCAGGTGATGAGCACACACAACAGACTATTTCAGTTCATATAACAACCACTTGATAAGCATACAAATATAGACAGACAGACATATACATATAGGATTATTTTTAATATAAAGGGAAACAATCATTGTAACTTGATTATTCATTTGTTGTCAAAATTAAAGTTTTTCCAGGAAGGAATACTCCATTTTTCTGAGTTTCCATGCAGCCCCTTAGGAGTCTCAATTGTGCATGCATACCTAATGCAGAATCAAGTCGCATTAAAAAAGGGAGAACTAATAGTTCCAGCCAAGTGCTCATGATCTATTTCACAGTCTCTGTAAGCATGGGGATCTATACCCCAGCCACATTGAGTTCAGCAATATATGCTGTCTACTTTTACCAGATCAGTTCACTATATTTTGCCTCGGGTGACTAAAACTTCCAAGAAATAAATAAGAGGAAGGAAGGTGGGTGCTGATAGGCTGCACTGGGTACTCGGAAAAATACATATCTTCTCTCTTCAAACCACCTTGCTTTCTGCTGTCTCCCCATGCATTGCATCTAGAGTATTACAAACATAGAATCTAAGAAAGTTGAGAAATAAGTTCTTGACTTTTTGGAATGGAAATAAAAGCCACTTGAACTGCTTTCTTCCATTTCATAAAATTTGTGTGTTTGAAATTGCAAGAATATTCCCTGAACAGTTACTGTAGTGACTTGTATCACAACGCATTGTACAGGTCTTCATATGTGTGATTAATACCTAGAGACTTTGGAATAATGTTTTTCATTGAAAACAACTTTGTAATATTATAACAATGTAAAATTAAGAATAAATGCAACAGTAAGCACCCATAAATACCCAAATGTAAATATACCTCAGCACATGGTCACCCTGAAATATTTATAAGAAAATTTAGTACCATGCATAGATGAGTGCATAAGGTACAGACCCTGAAAATAAGTACATTAAACTTACCAAGGGTAATATGAATAATGGACAATATCAACTGTAACATCGGTGGTACTGTGTAGGTTTTTGCAGTTGCCATGAATTTCCTGTAAATAGTGACAAAATCTTGCAAGGAGACCACCTGGAGACATAACATATGTCTTTTTTCAACGAAGGAGTTGAATGCAACTGTAGATGCATTTTCCTTATCCTGTGAGAAAACTTTACATTTTAAATGAATTAACTTTAATTGAGAGAACAGGAGTGTCGAAGCATGTGCATGTGATAACTTTCTACCAGAGTCAATGGGAAAAAAAAAAAACTGGTCGTGTAACAAGAGGAGATATTAAGGTAGGTCTTTAAGGCATATACTGGGCAAAGCTCATTTTCTTATAGTATTTTAATGATGATTGGATTTGTAATGTGTTTGGGATTAATTCTTTTCCAAAAAAATTTGAATCTAATAAAATGATGAGGAGCCCTTTGAAACATTGCAGATCAAGAAAAAATGACCCTAAATGGATGAACAATAGAATAAAGAATCTTATAGGTATTAAAAGAGGAATATACAGGAAACTAAAAAGAGGTGAAGAGCAGGTGAGGCAGCAATATATACAGTTAAACAGGGAAGTTAAAAAGATAGTTAGAGAGTCGAAAAGAATAGCAGGAGAAGCTAAAGAAAATCCTAAAGGGTTTTATCAACATTATCAAACAAAATTTAAGGAAAAAGTCGGACCAATTGAAGTAGCCAATGGCCATATCACAGATGACGATAAAGTGATGTGTACATGTTTAAATGATTATTTCTTATCTGTATTTACAAATGAAAACTTGGAAAATATTCCGGAAGTAGAATCCATTTACAGAGACAGTCCCGATAATATACTTAGTTCAATAAATATTACGAGAGAGGAGGTAATAAAAGAAATAGATAAATTAAAGGCTCATAAATCTCCGGGACCTGATGGAATATATGCTAGAATATTAAAGGAATGCAAGGAAGAGCTTAGTTGTCCTCTAACTGCATTATTTAATAATTCAATAAAATTAGGATCGGTACCCATGGAGTGGAAATTGGCAGATGTGGTACCAATATTTAAAAAAGGAGAACGTGTTAAAAAGAATAATTATAGGCCGGTAAGTTTAACGTCAACAGTGGGTAAGATTCTAGAATCCATAATTGCAAATAAAATAAGGGCACATCTAGAATTACACAGACTGATAAAACTTTCACAACACGGGTTTCTTAAGGGTTTTTCGTGCCTTACAAACTTACTGTCTTTTTATTCAGAAGTTTACGAGGCAGTAGATTGTGGCAAAGAATATGATACAATATATCTAGATTTTAGCAAAGCTTTTGATAGAGTTCCTCACAAAAGATTAGTTAAAAAGCTGGAAGCTCATGGTATAGGAGGAGCTGTGCTCAGATGGATCAAACAATGGTTAAAAGACAGAAAACAGAGGGTTTGCATAAATGGAGAGAAATCAGAGTGGGGCTCGGTTACTAGCGGGGTACCACAAGGCTCGGTACTGGGTCCTCTATTATTCATCGTATATCTAAATGATCTGGATTCGGATATCAGTAGTAACCTAAGTAAATTCGCAGACGACACTAAAATAGGTAGAACTATAAATGGAAAAGAAGACATTCATGCTTTACAGGAAGATCTAAATAGATTATCTGAATGGTCGGACAAATGGCAAATGGAATTTAATGTTGAAAAATGTAAAGTAGTTAAAATGGGTACTATAAAAGACAATACTGGTTATAAGCTAAATAACCATGAAATCATGAGTTCTCAGTGTGAAAGGGATTTGGGAGTTCTTGTGAGTAGTAGTCTTAAGCCAAGAGAGCAATGCACAGCAGTCAGAAATAAAGCAAACAGAATTTTAGGATTTATCTCAAGAAGCGTCAGCAATAGGACGGAAAAAGTTATTTTGCAGCTCTATCTTGCATTAGTTAGGCCCCATTTAGATTATGCTGTGCAATTCTGGTCACCCTATTATAGAATGGAAATTGAATCCTTGGAGAGAGTGCAGCGAAGAATAACCAAGATGATACACAATATCAGAAATCTACCATATGAGGACAGATTAAAAAAACTTAATCTACATTATCTAGAGAGGCGAAGAGTTAGGGGGGATATGATTGAAGTGTATAAATGGTTTAAAGGGATTAACAAGGGAGATATTAATAAAGTTTTAAAAATTCATGATCAAACCAGAACTCGTAATAATGGATTTAAGCTTGATAAATTTAGGTTCAGAAGGGAAATTGGTAAAAATTGGTTTGGTAATAGAGTAGCTGATGCATGGAACAAGCTTCCTAGTATGATAGTAAATGCCAATACCTTAGACACCTTCAAATGTAGATTAGATAGACATATGACAGAGGTAGGGTGGGTATGAATAGGTTAGTGCTTATTAGAAAAATCATAAAAAGAAAAATAGAATAAATAAGTAGAGTAGAATAGAATAGGTTAGACATGCTGAAAATACAATTCAAAAATGGAGCTGCCTCGTGTGTGCCAGTAGGCATGTTGCAGTGTCCTCTATTCTTATGTTCTTATGTTCTTATGTTCTTAAGTTGCTTGAGAAGGATGTCTCCCCCTCTGAAGTCAGTTAATTCACTAAGTTTGAGGCTAGGAAAGTAAGATACATGACTTTGGCCTTCATGGTGAAGTGCACAACTCTGGAGGTAAAGAGCCTTGATTCCAAAAGCCCTGGTACTTTATCGAGTTCGTATGTCTTTGTTAAGGAGCATTTGTTATTTTGTAGATTTTACAGTGGAAATTTTGAAGAAGTGGAAAGCTTCAACACCATGTGTAATGAAATAGACGACTAGTAAAAGTAAATATAAAACAAAAAGCAAGCAGACAAGTTATGTATGATATATTTGTTCCATATATACTTTTGCAATTTCCTTTAATACTGCTATTGCTTTTGCACTGAAATCTTGACCTTTCTCTTTTCGAATTCTACGTCTTGCATTTCTGTGGAGGAAGGAAAAGGATCTAGCATCATGCTATGCAAAGAAGAATAACATGATTTTTTTTTTATGTCTCATGTGTGCATCATCGCAATCATTTCAAATCAGTCAACTTATCACTGTATCACTTATTTCCTCACTTCACATCTCTCCTGTCTTCCAAATCACTGCATCACTTATTTTCTCACTTCTCATCTCTCCTTTCTTCCAGATCACCTAGTGTTGTTTTCATGCTTTCATGAAATAATTTTTCACAGTGTCAGTGTTTATCATGATAATTTTTTGCTTCTTTTGTTATTAAGCGATTGTTATGTAATATATAGTAAACATATACAATATAGCTTGTTATCGTTTAACATTGGATCAGGTTTGGAATCTTTAAGGTTGGAAAACAACTACCGGTACCTTGTTATACTTGTGATTACAAGAGGCACTAAGTAATTATATATGAATTTTGTAAATCTAATCTTTATAAATTGAGTTAATTTTTTGTGCCCATTCCATTGATGTCAGATACTTGTTTTGGAATGAGTATTTTCCTATTGTATCTTCATATATTTTGTCTTATATATTTTTAGTTATTGGTTGATACCCACAGATCCTCACGAATGGACACCAACTCATGTGCGCCACTGGCTCTCTTGGTCCATTTACCAGTTTGGCATGAGAGGTATAAATGTCCATAGCAACTGCTGGAATAAGACAGGAGAAGAGCTCTTCTCTTTAGGGCAAACAGAATTCCAGAAGCTGGTACCAGATGATCATGAAGATATATTTTACATGCACTTTGAACTTCTTAGACGTACTCGTGTTGTAGGTGAGCTGAGAATATGTCTTGATTATTGATGTAATGAAAATAAGGACAGTTCGATGTTAAGTCTTCCTTCAGTTACGGTTCTCTTTCTATGCCTACATCAACACAGAATATTCTGGGAGATTCGTTACACAGGTCTTCTATTCCCTTCGCATCTGTCAAGTCACAACACTCCCCATGTCTGTTTCTCTTTATGTTTTCTTTGTGCCCATGATGAGGGTAGATTTATTTATTTTTTATGGCCTGTTCTTGTGTCACAATCATTAAAAATGAAAAAAAAAATTGACTTGCTTACAAATTTAGAAGTTTCTTATAGTTTATGTACAGAAACTTTAATATTCATAATATAATGATTTCAGATTCTCTTTTCAGTAGTATATGAGCGTTATCTGTAAATATTACTCTTGTATTTATGCTTAATATTTCATGATAAACTTATCAAACTGCTTCATTATATCTCATAGCTGTGCTGTGTGATCCAAATTCTGATGTGCCAAAACCATCACCTCCTAAAAGTAGCTTAAGCCTTGCATTCATCAAAAGCGCTACGTCGCAAGTAAGTGGAATTATGTCTGACGAAAGTAGTTAGGCTGTTTACCATGAAGCACACACAGTTGTTATGGAATATTAATCTCTTTTACAAATAATATATATATTGTGGGGCTGTGATAGATCAGTGGAAGAGTTCACACACCCGGAAGTGACAAGCCTGACTGACGAGGTTTTGATCCTGCTACGGGAGGTTAAGAATGGCATCCTGCCTTAATCTCCAGCTCCAACATGTCTGTGTCCAACCCCCCCATTCAATTGGGGACTACTCCCCTATTCAATTGGGAACTATTTACTACATAAAAAAAAAAAAAAAAAAAAAAAATATATATATATATATATATATATATATATATATATATATATATATATATATATATATATATATATATATATATATATATATATATATATATATATATATATATATATATATATATATATATATATTGTTCCCCCCCTTATCGCAGTAGTTTGGTTCCGGGACCCGGCGCGAACCAGGAAAACCGCAGAGTAGGATCAGCCTATATGTACATAGATATTTTAATTTATTTTTACGTTTACACTGTATAAACCCTCCCTGTACTGTTAACAAACCACCCTTTACTTCATAAATAACAGCATGCAACGTAAATTTATATGAAAGTGATAGATAAAATTACGGTGAACGAAGTGGTAATTACATGACATACTAATTTACAATTATTTTTAAGTGTACGTACTGTATAAACCCTCCCTGCACTGTTAAAAAAACATGAACTATCTCACGTAGGTGAGAGCTACTGGAAATATAAATATATATGCTAGCTCACGTGTCTATCGGACACTACATAGTACGCATGATGCAATACTGTGAGTTATACTGTACGTATGTATATCTAAATTTATGTTTTTTACTATTTTTTTACTGTTTTATTATTCTTAGGCTCGGAAATACTTGTTTTATCAATAAAATAATGAAAATATTAATATTCACTAGGTCACGTAGGTGAGTGTCTTTGTGTTTTCCGAAACACTGATACCGGTATTGTATTTTACGTGGTGCAATACTGTTTACTAGTTTTTACTGTTTTATTATTCTTAGGCTAAGAAATACGTTTTTTTTATCAATAA
>JAXCGZ010009768.1:0-82433 GCA_037179515.1 Halocaridina rubra | reverse complement strand
GACAGCCCTGTTCAAACTGTGGGGAAATAAACCATGATCTTTCCCACTGTTGGTTTAACTATAGACTTAAATGTGGTCACTGCCGTGAACATGGCCATAAAACAAGATTATGTCCCTTAAATATATAGCAATCACATTGTAATACAGGCTTATTGAAACAGTTCATAAACATACAACACATCAATGCACAATCACTTTTGGGTAATTTCGAAAATATTGCACTAATGATCAGAGAAAATAACGTGGATATAATGTGTGTTTGTGAAACTTGGCTCCAATCTAATATGCAGTCTGGTTTTGTTGCTATACCTGAGTATTCTTTTTATCGATTTGATGGCGGTAGGGGTGGGGGTGTGGGGGTGTATGTAAGAAATCATCTAACGGTCTCCCTATTAAAGACCCCTGAAGTCGAGCGACCTCCTCATCTCGAAGACATTTGGTTGACTGTTCAGAGTAGGAAATCCCCTTCATTCATCCTGGGATGTGTATATAGACACCCACATGCACTCAACGACACCTTTGATTACATCTCCGAGGTATTTCGGTCGGTCTGTTTGAGGAGCAAACCTCTCATTATTATAGGCGACTTCAATGATAATCTCCTTCTTCCTAATAATAAAATGGGGAAATTAATTCAATCCCTCCACTTAAATCAGCTTGTGAATAAAGCAACCCGTACCACCGCTAATTCCTCCAGCCTAATTGATCTTATAATTACCAATACACCTAGTTTTATAGTTCACCACGATGTCTTACCTTGTCCTGTAGGAGACCACGAGCTTCTAATAGCTACAGTTAATGTCAGGAAGGAAAAGAGACCGCCAATTGTTAAAACTTTCCGATCTCTTGAGAATTATTCTCAAAATTGTTTCTGCGACACTCTTCTTAATGAATACAACATTTTAAATTCAATACTAACTACAGATTGTGTAAATTATCAAGTTTCTACTTTTACTGATGTTTTTACGAGATGTTTAAATGAATGTGCCCCTCTTACAACCAAAGTCATGACACGCCCTCCTGCCCCGTGGATTGACTCTCAGTTAAAAGAGCAAATGAAAAAGAGAGATGACCTCCTAAGGCAATTTAAATCTGATAGACAAAACTCCGAGATGGAAAGAGCCTATAGAAGAGAAAGAAACCTTACTAAAACAATGTTGTCCGAAAAGAAGAAAAATCATTTCAGGGAAGAATTTTCCAAGTATAAGGGAAATATCAAAGGAACTTGGAATGTTATAAAAAGAATAATTCCTGCAAATAAGGAAATCTTAGAAAATTCTGACCTTCTCAGTGATAATGTGGAAAAGCGAGTGAATGATTTTAATAAGTATTTTGCTGAAATAGGTAAGTCCACATATGAAAAGTCCCAAGATAATAATGACTTGATTATTAATCAACCACATAATTGCCAGCCTCCAGCTGAAAGAAGTATTATCAATAATTTTAGACCGCACCCAATCGATTTAGTCACACTTATTCTTATCATAAAGAACCTCAAACCAACAAACTCTTGTGGTTCCGATGGGATACAACTTCGCTTCCTAATTGACTCATTGCCAGTTACAGTATTTTTCATTTTAGTCATTGTAAATACATCCATTGTTACAGGCAGTTATCCTAACCTCTGGAAGCATCCCTATATCATCCCCGTTTTTAAGAGTGGAGATACTAATAATGTTGAAAATTATAGGCCAATCTCTCTTCTCAGCATTCTGTCTAAAATACTTGAGAAGGTAGTTGCCACCCAGTTAATAAATTTCCTTGAATCAAATTGTCTATTATGTGAAGAACAACACGGTTTTCGGCCTAAACTTTCGACCGAGACGGCCCTACTTAAAATTACTGATAAAATTTATAGTAATATTGAAAATAAGAAAATATCACTTTTATTATTGTTAGATTTGTCTAAAGCATTTGACAGTGTACACCATCAAATTCTAATGAGAAAACTTTCCAAAGTTCATGTTGACTCATTTTGGTTCGAAAATTATCTGAAAGATCGAATTCAATCAGTTCGAATGGGCTCGACTCTCTCTTCTTCTTTAGATATCAGTTTTGGCGTTCCTCAGGGTTCAATTTTGGGTCCTCTGCTTTTCTTAATATATGTTAATGATTTACCTCAATTTATAAGAGATTGCCTACTTGTTATGTATGCTGATGACACCCAGATTATGCTTACTGGTGACATTGATAGAATTCCTGAAATCTTAAAAAGGGCTGAAGATATATTAAACTGTGCCAAAAGTTATTTTAACAGTAATGGTCTTTTACTGAACGAAAATAAAACTAAATTCGTTATTTTTGGATCAAATCAATACCTGTCCCGCATTCCTGAGAACATCAGTATAAATTTCAACAATGTTTCACTCTTCCCATCTAATAAGGTTAAAAATCTAGGAGTTATTATGGACAGTACCATGACATTTAATTTTCATATCGATGAACTACATAAAAAAGTGAACGGGACCCTTATTTACTTGAACAGAGTCTATGAAAGATTCGAGCCTGATTGTAGGGTAATTGTAGTACAAACATTGATTTTAAGTATTCTCAACTACTGTCTAAGTGTTTGGGGTTCCACGACTAAGACCCAGATGTTACGAGTGAAAAGGCTCCAGAATTTTGCTGCAAGAGTTGCCATAGGGGGGGTGCATAAACATGATCACGTGACTCCCCTCTTTGAGAGATTGGGTTGGCTAAGGATGGACATGAAGTTCATATATAATATCTGTCTTTTAGTTTTTAAAATAAATCATGGAATATTACCGGAATGGCTCTTCTCATTGCCAACAGTTAATCAAGTGCGTATCAATAACGTCAACACCAGATATCAGAATTCTTTTTACGTGCCCAGAACTTCCACTGATATTGGGGCAAGAGCCTTAAATGTAATAGGCCCGAGACTTTGGAACTCTTTACCCGCAAACTTAAGAAGTTGCCAAACATTACCCTCACTTAAATCTCATCTTTTAAATCACCTACTTAATAAGTGATTTTAGTCTCATTATTATCCTCCCATTGGGTAAACGAAGTGTATGTATGCATATTTTAATGTGTAAATTTTTTGATTTTGTGCTTTGCAAATTTCATTAGTTTTATTTTGACATTTTACATTGTAATTTGTATTTAGATTAATTATCATGTGTAAATTTTTTGATTTTGTGCTTTGCAAATTTCATTAGTTTTATTTTGACATTTTACATTGCAATTTGTAATTAGATTAATTATCATGTAATAGCCATTTTTGATGGAATAAAGTTTTTGACTTTGACTTTGACTTTGACTTTGACTCTCTCTCTCTCTCTCTCTCTCTCTCTCTCTCTCTCTCTCTCTCTCTCTCTCTCTCTCTCTCTCTCTCTCTCTCTCTCTCTCTCTCTCTCTCTCTCTCTCTCTCTCTCTCTCTCTCTCTCTCTCTCTCTCAAGAAAGAAAGAAAGAAAACCTTAGTACAACTAGGGTATCCTTTACTAAATCCAACACTGACAACAGAGATAAGCAACATCAGGAGGAACTAGGGAAGGACTGTGGCTGTTGCAGCTGCATGGAAACCCTCCTAAGAGTTAAACGCATCCTACACACCCCTTTCATAGAGGTGACAGAGAACATATACAAAAGGATAAAAAAACGTACGATAAAGTACAGCACCTCCTTCAAGGAATATGGGGTTAAATGCTTTTGCATTAACCACATAAATGCCAAATTTCGTGATTGCCGGAAAAGATCGAAAAATGAAGATTTTATTGTAATACCAGCAGCTAAAGCAAAGTACACTCCAAGAGGGGAACTGGGTGGCCCCTCAGATGATTCAAAAGTGGACCCACCCAGTCAAGGGCATGATCCACTATTCCGAAGACTGTCTGATTCATCATTAATGTCAGATTTTTGTTAAAGAGAGCAAAGTATCCCAGTACATATGAGCTGAGGATACCTAAAATCTCCTCTGCAACATATTTAGCAGAAACACTTTCCGAATCCTACAATGGAATATTTGAGGGATCCAGGCTTAATCAAACGAGCTATACAATACACTGAGATCGCAAAATATCTTATGTGCCTGCCTCCAAGAAACCTTTTTAAAGGGCAGTAAGTGGAATCCTCCACACTGCTACAATACTGAAAAGGGATGTGACATTCTTGGTGCTGGCACTAGAGGAGTGGCCATCATTATTAGTCAGGAAATACCTTATTATAGACTCCGAATCATAGCAGATATGGAAGTTGTAGCCTTAAGAATACATGCATCTTCTAACTATACCATTTTCTTTGTGTATTTACCATCAAAAAGAAGCATACAAAACGAGGATGTATTACACTTGATTCGACAACTACCCACCCTCTTTCTTCTTTTGGGAGACTTTAACGCTCGTAATAAGATGTGGGGAGACCCGAGAGGGAAAATAGTGGAGAAAATATTCATGGAAGAAGCAGTGGAGTTTCTTAACCACATGACTATCTCCCATGATAATAGATCCACTAACACTCAATCGGCTATTGATTCATCATTGATCTCCCTTGATGCATCAGGAGACTTCTCATGAAATATAGATGAAGATTTATGTGGGAGTGATCACCATCCAATTTATTTAACCAAGAAAGAATACACTCCTAGATCATGGCATGAAAAATGGCTCATTAAGAGAGCCAATTGGAATTATTTTACCTCCTCTACCATGGAGCTTATGGACGACTTAACAGCTGGTGATGGACATGAACATATGGAAAGTATCACCAACGCCATCTATAATGCTGCTGCTGTATCAATACCTAGGTCAAGTGGAAACTTTAAGCATTACCCAAACCCTTGGTGGACTCTGGAATGTAAAGCCATAAAGAAGAAGCAAAATATGGCACAAAGTAGATAGTAGCGACACCCTGCAGTTGAAAACATCTTAGAATGCCAACGGTTACGTGCACTGGCAAAAAGAACTTTAATCAAGCAAGGAGAAACTCATGGCTATCTTACATGACATCTATAAACTCGTATACTGACGTTAAAGCTGTATGGACACGAGTTAACAAGATCAGGGGCTAGTTTTCCCCGACTCCTGCAGCAGTATTGGAGGTAAACGGTCAAATATTTTTAGATTCCCAGGAAGCTGTTCAAATTTCTGCCGTATCACTCACCACAATCTCAGGCACGTCAAAAGAAAGATCAGTAAGAGAATGCAACCAGCTAAAGAGTCATACTAGAAGATTAAGTTTTTCCAGCAGAAGAGGAGCTCATGAGGATAATGAGGACCTCACTTTACCTTTTAGTATGCCAGAGTTGAGATCAGCCCTCCAGGAATGTAGCGATACTTCTCCTGGCCCAGATGAGATAACAGTATCAATGCTGACACATTTAGACCCTGATGTTATGGAATTGCTACTCAAGGTATTCAATGAATTATGGGAGGAGGAGACCTTCCCGGATAAATGGCGAGAGGCAACAGTTTTAAACATACTCAAATTAGGCAAGCCTCCAAAATATCCCCGTAATTTCTGTAATTACAGAAACCATCTCATTAACAAGCTGCATGTTCAAACTTATGGAGCGAATGGTATACCGACGCTTGATGTGGTTTTTGGAGAGAAAGAAGTTATTATCTCTTTATCAATCAGGTTTTAGAAAGGGAAAATGCACCCTAGATTCGCTCATACAGATGGAAACCAGAATCAGGAAAGCCTTTGCAGAATGGAAGTTATGGTAGCTATATTTATTGACCTAGAAAAGGCATACAATACTGTTTGGAGGGTTTGTATTTTACAGAAGCTTCATATAAACGGCCTGCAAGGAAAACTTCCCATGTTTATCAAAAACTTTTTGACTGACAGGAAGATTCAAGTTAGAGTTGGTGATAAGACATCTACACCTCTAACCCAAGAGGAGAGACTCCCACAGGGTAGTGTCCTCAGTGTTACACTGTTTGCTATATCCATAGACGACATTACCAAACAAATTCTATGTGAGGTTGAGTGTAGCCTATATGTTAATGATTTTGCCATCACATGCAAGTCAGATCGAATCTTCTTCTGTGAGAGGTACCTTCAGACTGCAGTTGATGATATTACCAAGTGGACAGTGAAAATTGGCATGCAATTTTCCATACAGAAGAGTGTTATGGTGAACTTTAACAGAAAACTGTGTCCAGAAAAACCCCACATAACTTTGTATGGCAACCTCATTACTAGGGCCTCAGAGGTTGAGGTACCTTGGACTTTACTTTAATAAAGGGCTGACATGGAATGTGCATATCAGGCACCTGCGGGAGAGTTGTCTCTCGGCGGTGAATTTAATTAAGCTCTTATCCCATCTTTATTGGGGCGGAGACAGGAAATCATTGGAAGTCATGTCTGACTCATTGGTCTTGTCCTGGGTTCGGTATGGTAGCCAGGTGTTAGGCTCAGTGAAACCCACAGTATTAAAGAGATTGGATCCTGTTATTAACCAGTGTCATAGGGCATGTTCGGGTGCCTTTTGGTCGAGCCCAATAACCAGGGTCTATTTTGACTCTGGCCATTTACTCCTTTTGTATATTATAGACCAAGACGTTTTGAAACAGCTTTTTAAGGTAAAATCCTCAGTAGACTCCGCAACATATCATAGCGTTACCTAGGAGTGGCCCCTAGATGCGCTTGCTCAGTTGCCTTCATTTGTGGGGAAGAGAGCACAGATCCTGCAGAACGAATGGCTTATCCTAGATGTACCAATAAAACATGTTGCTCCCCCAGATATTCCCCCATGGCAGTTACCCAGTATACCCGTATGCCCTATAAATGCTCCCAAACACTCTTTCCCTGAGGAGAAGTTTGTTCAAGCTTCCTTGCACTTACTGAGGAATGTCACGCACATACTGTCCTCGTATACACAGACGGGTCTAAGACTGAAGCATTAGTGGGATATGCAGCAATATTCCCACATAAGACCATTCGAAGGAAACTACTCCATTACGCATCCATTTTTACAGCTGAACTGGTGGCAGTCATGCTTGCAGTTAAGGAAATTTTTACTTACCAAGACACTCAGAACATCAAGTATGCAATTTATGTTGACTCCCAAAGTGTGTTGAAGATCATCACAAATATATATACATCGCATCCCATTGTGACAGAAATCCACAAGTGGTTGTACAGATCATCTGTAAGGAAAAAGTGTGTCGACATTTGCTGGGTTCCCTCTCACGTAGGGATTGCCAAAATTGAAAAATTCGATATAGAGGCTAAAAGTGGTTCGAGGTCTCTCGCCATCGAGGAGGTCTTGGAACGATCCCTTTTATGGATATAGACTACCCTATTCGGGAGGGTAAGAATGTTGGGACTCCCCTGAAAATAATAACAATAAACTCAAGAGAAAAAGACAGTTCGTAGGTGGGAGACCTCCTATCATCGAAAAAGAAAAGTTGAAACAGCACTCACATTGGGAACACTAACATTACCCTTGCATATCTGATGGCTGGAGAACTTAATGGACCAGTATGTGAAAGAAACAATGCTCTAATAACAGTTAAACATGTCTTGATTAACTGTAGAAAATACTGTAAAACCAGACGTGAGTGCTCTGGTGCACAAAATTTAAATTTATCTCTGATGCTTGCAGAATCAGATGTGTTTTCTTTTCATAACATTATTGACTATTTAGGTAAATGCGACTTTTATCCAAAATATAGGTGACTCACTAAAACCAACACACCATTTGGGCCTTTCTCTGCTTTCCTCTCCAACTTATTTTCCTTTCCTGGGGAAGAATGCCCTCAGAGTGATGATCCCCGTCTTCTCTTTGTTTTGATTCAGTTCAATTCTCTCTCTCTCTCTCTCTCTCTCTCTCTCTCTCTCTCTCTCTATCTCTCTCTCTCTCTCTCTCTCTCTCTCTCTCTCTCTCTCTCTCTCTCTCTCATCTCTCTCTCTCTCTCTCTCTCTCTCTCTCTCTCTCTCTCTCTCTCTCTCTCTCTCTCGCTCTCTCTCTCTCTCTCTCTCTCTCTCTCTCTCTCTCTCTCTCTCTCTCTCTCTCTCTCTCTCTCTCTCTCTCTCTCTCTCTCTCTCTTCTCTCTCTCTCGTCTCTCTCTCTCTCATCTCTCTCTCTCTCTCTCTCTCTCTCTCTCTCTCTCTCTCTCTCTCTCTCTCTCTCATCTCTCTCTCTCTCTCTCTCTCTCTCTCTCTTTTTTTCTTTCAAGCATAAAGCAGATTCTTCTCATGGCAGTGCTTCAAAGAAAAGGAAAGCCTTCACCATGGAAATAGAATTAGAGATAGTGAAACACTCGAAAGAGGAGGAAAGTGCTACCAATATTTGCCTGTTGCTAGGGTTAAGCCGATCGACCGTAGCAATGATTATCAAGGACAACGATTGTGTAATTGAGCATGTGAAAGGTTCTGCTCCTAGAAAGTCCACTGTGATTACTAAACAACGTAGTGCCCTAATTATTGAGATGGAAAGGTTATTAGTGCTTCGGCTGGATGATCAGCATCAACAGCGTATCCCAGTAAGCCTTATGTTGATTCAGGAGAGAGCTAATAGATTGTTCAAGGCCGTGAATACGGAAAAGGTGGAAAGGAGTGAAAGTGGAGAGTTTGTGGCCGGTAGGGGTTGGTTTATTTGGTTTAAGGTTCATGCTAATATGCATAACCTTGAGGTGCAAATTGAAGCTTCTCGTGGTGATGAAAAAGCAACAAGTGAATTTCCTGGTATGTTGGCTTGGATAATAAAGAGGGGGGGTTACTGTGCTCAATAAGTGTTTAATATGGATGAGTCTGGCTTGCTCTGTAAGCGGATGGTTGGTCGTACATACTTTGCCAAGGAGGAGAAGACAACAACAGGCCATATAGCCAGCAAGGAGAGATTGACTTTGCTTTTTGGGGGCCAATGCTGCTGGCTACTTGTTGATGTACAGTACTTGGTAGAAAATCCAAGAGCACTCAAATGCATTTAGAAAGCTTTACTGCTTGTCGTCTGTAAGTTGTACAAGAAGGCTTGGGTAACACTTCAGATTTTCGAGGTTTGGTTCAGCAACCATTTAGTGCCAGAAATGTAGCAGTATTGTTCTTCTAAGGGTCTGCCTTTTAAGGTGTTGTTAGTTCTGGACAGTGCCTCTGGTTACCCTTCCCAGATGGATGACCTTTATCCTAATGTCATTGTGAATACCTTCCACCTAATACCACTGTCCTGTTACAGCCAATGGATCGGGGTGTCATGCCTCTTTCAAGGCCCACTACCTCCGAAGGACAATCGTTATGGCTCTCAAGGCAGCTGAGAAGGACGAGGACTTGACTGTCAAGGAATTTTTTAAATCTTACGACATTTTTCAGGCTGTCAAGAACTTTGCTGATTCTTGGGATGAAGTTAAGCAGATGAACTTGACTGGTGTATAGAAAAAGCTGTGTCCCTTGTTTGTGAATGATGCATGGCTCTGAGGAGACAGTTGAGGCTGTTACGTTGTTGCCCTGAGTAAGCAGCTTAATTTGGAATTTGGGGCTAATGATGTCACAGGGCTGCTTGAATCTCATGGAGAGGAGTTATCTGCTGAGGACCTCATTTAACTGGAGAAGGAGATGATTGAAGAAGAGGAAGAAATGCCAACCCCCAGACCCTAGGAAATTTACAAGCAAGGGCTTGGAAGAAGCTTTTGCCTAGATAGAGGAAGGGTTGGCAAAGTTTGAGGCTGAGGACCACAACACTGCCAGGTACACTAATATCACCAGAGGGGTCATGGATTACCTGCGGTGTTACAAGGAATATTTAGGAGGAGAAGAAGATGGCATCCTTCGAGACTAGCCAAGAACGTTTTTTCAAGAAGGTAGAAAGGCCAGCAACCGATCGTGTACCCTCTACCTCAGCTGCCTCTCCAGACTCACTCACTTTCTCCAGATTCACCTGCCCCAGTATCTCCAGAACCTACTGTAGGTTCTCCTGCCTCTCCACACTCATCTGTCCCAGTGTCTACAGAACCTACTGCAGGTTCTCCTGCCTCTCCAGCTTCTTCCTTCCAATAAACCCGTCTCTCCCTCCCTTGTAACGCCCCTTCCAGTGTGTTAGCCAACCACAGGAGTAAAGGTAAGGAATTGTTATCTTTTTTTTTTTTTTGCTAGTGTTTCATTTCATCATATTATATTTATGTCCTCCATGAATTTTTTGGGTCCTAGTTATGTGTTCATATGTCATAGAAATGTTGTTTTTTTATGTCTAATATTATGAACTTTACTACTGCGTTAGCATTCACGGGTGACGTAGGTGCTTAGGTGCTTATTTAGGTATGTTCCGACTTATGCGGAAAATTGAGTTACGACTCATCTTGAGGAAGGGAACTGCATCTTATGACGAGGACCCCCTGTATTGCTTTTTGAAATTATTCCGTTTTATATTTTTATGATACAATTTTTTTCAGATGCGTATAGTAGCAGATCATATGGAAAACGAAGAAGCTGTTGCATATGTGATATGGTCTTCAGTAATTATGTAAGTGTTAATTGAAAGAGATCAAAGTCGCAGAGCTTATTACACATACCATATATGTAAAACCATGATTCTTTTTACCTACTGAAGGTCTTGAATAATTTGCATAGAAAGAGTATTTTTCACTCTTATCAGATAAACATTTGGCACGAGTATGATGAATATGAAAATAATCTTCCAGTTGTAGCCTTCAGTGCAGTGTATAAACCGTTCTGATATTATTGACAATATAATTTGTTCATATTTTATTTTTCTCTTTGTGTCTATAAAATGCAGTTTTTTGTTTTTAAATAAAAGAACATGTATGAAAAACAGTGCCATCACTTATGTACAGTCACGAAAGTAGTTTTGGTTAGAATAAAAGCATTTAATCAGGATTTGATATAACAAAGGAAAAACAAGATTATGTTTAACATCTTTAAGGATCAGACAAGCCCAAAAATTTTAATTTTTGAAGATGCAAACAGTACTTTAATTCATGTATGAGAAAATGAATATTAATATTCAAGAATATACACAAAATTTAGATATTTTACATATGAGAAAGTACCTCAGTATAGATAATGAGTATTGCTTTCTTTTCAGCAAATACTTGAGAAACACGAATATGAGTCTCATGGCATTCGCATAAAATGTGAATTTTGCAATGACACATTTACGCATTCGAAGTCTCTGAAAACGCATCATTTACGAAAGCATGTTGATGACAGCAATTTTCAGTGTGAGGTAAGTCTCAGCATCATTAATGCTTTGTACAATAATTTTTTTCGTCTTACATGATGCCATATGCATTGGTAAAAAGTAGTGACTACAACTGTGACAAGAGAAATAAGTTCCAGAGCTCCAACTTCACCACCCATTCTCCATCCCCATATGCCTCTTACAGTATTCAACTTAGAGATGTACATTACTTTACTGACTGCAGTTACACATTTAACAATATCGAAATTATCATGTTTAGGTATTCCGAATATTTTTATTAACAGTTTAATCTTACTTTTTTCAGTTATGTCTAAAAAAATTTAAATCTCGGTCTAATTTATGGAGTCATCGACAGACCCATGCAAATTACAGCAGTAGAAGATATGAATGTCCAAAATGCCCTCATCGTTGTAACTCAAGGTCAAAACTTAAAAATCACATGCAGAGTCACTCAGGTATAATAGTATTTTCACTTTTATGTGCAGATCTGCAAGAGATATTTATGTCTCTACGCTTGGCATATTATAAAAGCCATTAAATCTAATCTGATATTAATATCTGGCATAGTATTTAAATCTTCCAGATATCAAAATAATAGCATGTCTGTATGACATATTGATCATGGCTAAGAGTATATATAACATCACTCATGCAGTATGCTGTATTTTTAGTCATAACTGACCCTAAATTTTTGTAGGTTGCTTTAGATCAAGGTACAGTACTTATATACATGAAGAAAAAGTAATGTCAATGTATTGTTAGTCACTGATATGATATTTTACTTTAAACCTAAAAATATAGTCAGTAAAATCTATTTGTCTCCGATTTTTTGAAGTTACACAGTATTGCTAAACACTCTGTACTTGAGATGCATCCTATTTAAATTATGTAAAGTTCTTACAACTGGCTTAGCTCTAAAAAAAAATACTTGCTTTTAGCTTTTGCTTTTTATACCGTGAATCAGTGGCTTATTGGAAATTACGGTTTCACTTTACAAAATGACTGCGTATTCAGTAGTAAGAATTTGTCTCTTAATAGATCTTTAACATTTTTCAAAAGCTCTGTAAATATGTTTTATTCTAAATTTCCTGGTAAACATTAAGTATTCTTGTAGATATATTTGTTATTATAATACAGTATTTCCAGAATCTATTAAGTTTTCCTTTTGTTATCCAGGCAACAAGAAATATCAGTGTGGGGAGTGTGAGAGAGGCTTTTTATATCCAAGTGTTTTACTTAAACACATGGAAAAACATATTTCTGAATCTCACGAGGATTTTAATGAGTACGTACATATTACAATTTTATTTGGAAATTTGTTTCGTCATTTACATTATTTCATCAGTATGTGTACATTGTTTTAGAAGTAGTTATTCAGGTCATGCTACGCAATGGCATGATATGTTTTAGAGTGGTATGAATTGGGTTATTTTTCCCAAATTTGTAAAAGGAAGAGATGAAATTAGTTTAATGTTTTTTTTTTTTATTTTAAGTCTTATATTTACATTAATTTCAACATGTCTAGTTCTTGCCTGAAAAAAAAAAATAAACAAGCCCATTTGAATGTAAATATGTGTTCTCCATGGTTGGTCAGTGATTAGAGCTATTCTTAGTTGCTTCTTACTCCAAGAATCAATCTAATGTTATTCAGAAGGATGTAGGCACATTTTGTTTGAGGCATACAGCACAAAATCTTAGTGTGAATTTGAGGTCGTAGTCTGTCAAATTGATGAGCAATGAGGAAAAGAATATACTCAAAACAATCCTCTTCGTTTTATGAAGGGTGATGTGGTTACAACTTACTTTATGACTTCATACTTGACATACTGCTGCTTATATGTTTTGGAAGAAAGGGGAGGTAAACTGTCTGGATAAAAGTGAAGAAAGCAACAGTAATTTATCCGTGTGTATGTTGCATGTTTTTCTTTGGGGGGGAGGGTAGTTTCCTTCAATCTAGCACGTCAAGGAGTCAAATATCAGTTTAAGAAGATAAGGAGGAAGGGAACTTAAAGAACCATGTGCAATTTAAATATTCCTAGGACTTTGGTCCTCTGGAAACCTTCAGTACAAAGCAGCCATATAAAGATGTCTCTGAGAACAAATGAGGACTCTGAGATCTTGAGGTGATATACGTTAACAAAGGTTTCAGAGAAAATAGGAAAACAATGGAAAGGACCAGGTTCCCCCCATCAGCTTTTTTATTTGCTTGGTAATCCTTGAGAGGCTTCTCCATCTGGGAAACCAAAAAACAAAACTTCTATTAAATATATGTCATTCACAATCATAGGCATATTATGGAATGTAGAGACCATCCTCCCTTGTTGCTTTATCAAGTATTTTTACCTAAACTACAACCAAGCTACAAAGATAAATACCAGTGACTGTGTTTAGAGAAATTATTTTTCTCCAGTAGCACACTGCAGTGAAATCCACTGTGGTACATATATTAGCAACTTATGATGGGGAAAGAAACCAGCATATCAGATGTCTTTACCTCCTCCCACAGGATGATAAGTATGACCATAAGCAACTCAGGGTATGTAAAATGTATATGACAACCTAGTGAAATATGATACACTCTGATACACTGTAATATTGGGTTACAAACACTGTTGTATTGAGTAAAAGCACTGTGGTATTGAGTTATAGGAAACGTGCACTGGTATAGCACAGTAAACTAAAATAACAAAAATGAAGTAATAATAATATTTACAGCATATGATGTAACACACTGTAATTTAAAGACAAAGTCTCACCAGTCTTAAAAATTGAGCAAGATTTTTGTAGAGGAGAATGAAAAAAAGAGAATGTTGGGGAACAATATAAATATGAATAAAAAATGGTGTTAACGCCAAACTGAGAAGTACAGAAAGATTAATCAGAGGTGAAACATCAATCCTTTTAAATTAGACCTTAATGCAACAGTGAGGCATGCAACATAGATTGGCGACTTGAAATCTTCCTTGAGAGCATTGAAACAAGGATGGAGTAAATATGTGCAGCATACAACCAGCACAATGAACACCTCTTAGGAATAATGTACAGGGGAATAAAGCTGAACTAACCATGGATATAATACAGTAATGACCAAATTTCGGGCAGACAGAACAGGCGTAGTACATTATGTACAGAAAACATCTGTTAATGGTACCCCAAATTCTAAACTCTAATAATGTTGAGGGTATTAGATAACCCCATCATGCCCTGAACTAGGGGAGATATATATTTGCAATGGATATAGCAGGTGCAGCTTACGTCCAATACATGCCTGCATTCGATCTCTTACCATCTCTCAGTAATAAATTGAGAGGAACAGAGGAACCTATTTAGCAAAGAACATATACATCAAATCACAACATACCACTCTTATGCAGTACAATATGGAACCCATAAAACTGAGTTGGCAGTATCATCAAGAAAAGAGGTAAGTTCAGGGGATGAAAACCATAACAAAAATTCATGAGGCACACACCATATAGTGACAGTAGCACACTGAGTCCACTACTTGTGTGTTAAATAGTCTGGTTGGTCCTAAAATAATTTGGTAACTTGAACTTAGAAAAATAAACTAATGAAGATGTTTCAAAGAAAATAAAGCACAAATAGGAAACGCAGCAACACTAGCAAAACGTATGTGACCTAAGATGGTCATTAAAGGTCCAATAAAAAATAAAAACTCGAAGGAGTAACTCACAGAACTACATAAGAGGGAAAGGAAGAAGCCCTTAGCATTTCTCAGAAATAGAAAAAGAATTCTACAAACGCCAGAGAATTACCGTATATGTAAATTGCTGAGCAAGGAACAGTCGACCTTGATATTGGTTGTTGAATGAGTATGAAGTCAACTAAATGATGGTGTCAGGTACTTCATTCCACAACGTATTTGCCTTGTAAGTTTTTTTTTTTTTATTTCGAATCTCCTCCATTTTTTGAGTTTTGACAGGAGAGGTTCTTATACCATAAGCCCTTGCATCATCTACCTAAGACAGATGCTCTGCAGACTTTATTACATCAGATCAGGAATCACTGTGGGAGCAACTGAGAACATATTTCTCCTTGACTTGAAGAAAATGTCTCACAACCAAAATTAATTTGCATGTTATTTGTAACGGTTAAAACATCAGTGTTTTTTCTTTTATTTTCTAACAAGTGGTATCATTATTACATATATTCTTCTGTCTCTCTTTTTAGAAATGAAAGCCTTTATTTTGTAGAGGTTGAAGTAGAGGACAGAGATACAGCTCAGCATCCTTCTCCAGAAACGTCCCTCAACATTGAATCTCCCTCAGTAGTGGCTCCTGAGTGTATGTAACCTTTGGTACTTAGTTCCTGACATTAAGTTGTATTTGAAGTAGTTAGCCTTAGACATAAGAATACTGAATAATTAACACTTCAGTGTATATAGTGCCATAAAAAATCTAAAGAAATGCCATGTTGCTTTTCATCAAGTAATTTACAAAAGTTTATCTTATGAATTAAAAAAAAATTGTTCTCTTAAATTTACAGTTTTGCAAATTAGGAGAATTATCAGTCTCTCATCTAATGAGACTCATGTTGCAAGATACTGAATCATGCCACCGTACTGAGCTACTACAACACAAAAATCTATATATTATAACCTAGCCAGATCAAGCATGTACTTTCTTGTCGTTCTTTTTATATCAAGCTATTATGGTTGTTTGTGGATTTCATGTACAGTATATATATTCATAACTATACCAAGTTAATACAAAAAAACTGACGGAAAAGTGCATCCTTGGTCTGGCTGGGTTATGAAACACAGAATATTGTCTGCTGTCGTAGCTCAGTCAGTATGGTGACATGATTATGTGGCTTGCAATGCAAGTTCGAGTCCCCTGAGGATCTATATTTTTTTGTGGTTAATTGTATTAACATCACAGTTACATTATGACTATATATATATATATATATATATATATATATATATATATATATATATATATATATATATATATATATATATATATATATACTGCACTGTACTTATATTCCATGCACAACTATAATAGATTGATATAAAAAGGCCAGAGGGAAAGTGCTTGCATGATATGGCTGGGTTATGATCTGCAGATATCTGTCTGTTGTAGTAACTCAGTCAGCTTGGTGACACGATTCTGTAGATTGCGCCTCATGTTCAAGTCCCCTAAGGGTCTGAAGAGATTTTCATGAATAATAGTATTGTTAATATTGTGATTTCATTGTGAATATATATACATATACATGCCTATGTACATATTTAATAATGCATTAGGGTCAATTGAGCTTCACATTGCTAATTCATGTTGGTAACAGTATTTGCATAAGGTCATGTGGGTATATGTGCTTTCAGTTCAAGTTCCAAGGGATGACTGTACTACCAAAAGTCTTAATTGAGATAGCAATGCAACACCAAACACTCAGAAGTAAAAATGTATATTTGTAACATACATTCTGACCTATTCTTCAGACAGAATACATTTTGCAGCTGAGAGCAAGGACAATTCTGTATGATGCAAGAAACTTGCAGCTGCTACTTAATTGTACAGATGATCTAGCATATTAGTTGAGCCTCTACTATCCATCAACAACAGATGCGGGTAAACTGGTCCACTTATGTATAATACAAAAACACCACTGTATTACACACACATACAGTAGTCACAATCCCCCCGATATGGGGATTGGCCAGGTCAAAGCACACCACTTTAACCAGAAGATTGTCACCCCATCCTTCATATGTTAGCTTCTTAGGGGTAAAGAGTTGCCACAATTCTTTCTCCACCTCCACAATAATGCTTGGGTGACCCACAGTGTAAGCAGAACACAGCCCAACAGCTGTGGGGCCTGACAGCCGTTGCTGCTTTGCTTCTTCCCCCTCATCTCATGACCCCTTCTGTACCCATCCATCCATGTGCAGTACTGGTACAGAAAAATCCCTAGGCCGTGTTATCTATGCACAATTTCTCCACCTATCTATATCGCTTGCATTCTCTCTTCCCTACTTTATCAACTTAAAACATACACCTAGTGGTTCCCCCCCTCCATCTCCATATTATTCTTAGTCTTTTTGCTTTTACTTACGTCCACTCTCCACACACTGCTAGTCATTCCAGATTCATTCTTTCCATATACTGTATGCCTAACCTAATCCACTTCATGACTCTGGTCCTATTTATCACATTGCTTTCATCCATCACCCATTCTCTGCCTTACCTCTACATTTCTCATTATTCATTCTTGACAAAGTAACCACACTCCTCAAACCCCTCATATCTCCATGGCTGTATTACAGTTCAGACACTTCCAAACTTGCCAATGACTTAGGTTCCAGAGTCCGTTTGTAAGTAGAATTTTTTGTAATTTGTTTTTAGGTAAAAAAGTACTATACAGTACATACATGTGCATAACTGTACAGTACTTAGACTAAAGACACTGAACTACTACATAAAACATAGAGTTTACAGTATTATTGAATTTTAATGCATTATTAATAAAGTAATAATACAGTACAGTACAGTACTACATACATTAATACATGGGAAGATAATGGGTAAGTTTTGTTCGTATCTGTGAATGTTCGTAACTCTGTTATTCGCAAGTAGGGGAGCTTCTGTATATAAAATGTAGCATTTTAATGTACTATTTGATGTCATTGGCTTGCGTCTATTAAATTATGATATACATATAGCTATTTGAAAAATTCCATTTTTTTTTTTTATGTTTGTTTAAACTTAGTTCTAAACGTGATTGGACTTTCTACAATAATAAACAATTAGTCATTGTATTAGCAAACTGTCAAATACTTAAACTACTGGTTGATAAGACAGCAGAACATATGTGATCTGAGTCATCCTCTTCATATGGCGTTCCATAATTTAAACTTGGAAAGACAAAGACAAATATCTGATCTGTAAGGGCCAATTTGCACAACAACAGAGCCAAAACTTGTCATGTAACTGCAGTATATGATAGAAATATTATGATGATCCATCCACCAAGTGGGCATACCTCAGAGTTATAATGAACATGTCCAGTACCTGTATGCAAATAGCTTTGGGAAAACAAACATATTACATTGTCTGTAGCAGCAATGACTAGGGTAGTTCTATATTTGAATAAAGTGATGAATGCCATAAATACTGCCTTCTTATCTAGATGGTCTCTTTAAGCCGTCTTAACATGAAAATTTTCACAAATGTATAAAGTAGCAATTTTCTTGACAGATAATGGTATTCTTTACAATGTCCGTACTCAACTAACTTTAATTATCTTAATTACACCCTCAGTCGTCTAAGATGCACTCATCAGCTTTTTAAGTTTGTGTTCTTAATGGGCTTGTCTTATCCTTCTAATTTTTCATATAAACCATAGGCTCCAATATAATTAATATTATATTGCTCTGTATTTTTGTTTTTCAGAATACTGGAAATGGAAATGTACTACTTTATGGCTCAAAGAGACCTTCACCAAGCAACACATTAGATCCTATAAACTACAATACCACCAAATAAAGGAACAGCCTAAAGCTCATTTCCCTTTTATCCATTATTATTGATTGTCAGATACAAATTGCGAGGAAAACTTCATTTCTGTGCTTCAAATGGCTTTTTTACCATATTTCCATTTTATGCTTTTACACAAGAGGTTTCTTTAGCACTTGCTTCCTCTGTTGATTTGATGTGCGTATTTGCTGAACATTCTCTGTTTTATATTGTAGAAATATAAAAATTTCACTTGTTTTTTAAATTAACCTTTTTCAAAAATTATTATCTGCACCTCGGATTTGAAAACTCTCTCCCTTAACTGAAGATGGTGCTAAACAGAGACAGAATAAATTTTTATATAAAAGAATATTTTTTGTGCGAGGTGAACCTAATTGGATGTACTGTATAGACTGGAAGACAGAATTTCAAGGTATACTTTAAGAAGAAAACTTAGTATGGGATATAAAATTATGCAAAATATCCTTGGTATTAAAATAGAGAATTGCCTATATTTTATCTTGTATAATGGTGTCAAAATATTTTGTACCAGGAATTTATAGCCTTAAATATTCCTAAGTTTTTATGTCGGCATATGCAATGTTTACATTAGCAATACATAATTTTTAATATTAAAAATGATGTTGTTAAGCACATATTTTTCATAAACTATCCTCTAAGATTGTTTTATTAACAATAATCGCCACTGGCATAACAATTACTGTGATAAAAACTTTCATTTTAAATCTCATTTTCTATTGTTACATCACATGGAAAGTATTTAGAATGTGCTAAAGCAAACCTAATAATTTAGAGAATATATTCAATTGCAGAGTAAATTAAAAAATAAGTATACACTTTTCCATCTTCTCGTGACTACCATTTCATATACAATGAAAAAGGAGTAGCTAATAAAAAATTCATACACTAATCCAATATATTGGTAACATCTGGAAACTTGAAACAAGGCATAATTTATTTTCCATTGGCTAGTAACAGCATGCCATTATTGACAGGTCTTCGCCTTTCCAAAATGCTATCATGCTGCACACTGCAAGTCACACATTTAACAGCAGTCATATTGGACATTCATATTTATGACGAACTTCCATGATGTAATAAGCATACATATGTGAAGAATGACAATGTCTAGTTAAAAACATTGATAACTGGTAATGATTTGTTTATAATTATTCTCATATCTTTTCATTCCACTAACGATACTTTTTGAGGCAACCATAAAGATCTGGCTCCACCTAAAGTATCGTTATCTTATTCACATTCTAAAGTCCCAGGATATAAAAATGTGAATAAACAATTTAAGAAAAACTGTCAAAATGCTCTATGGAGGTTTATATCTTCTGTACAATATTTTTTGACAGGTTAAAGAAATAGGACATTTTAGAGTACTTTCAATAGTCACCTGTAATTCACAAAATACATAAAATGATTAAAAATAAAAGTTTTTCCAAATTTAGTAAAAGATGATTTGTGAAAACAACAGCTTTAATTGAACAGTATGGTAGTCAAAAGTTACTTTTCCAAATAATCAAAGATTCTCTAAAATAAGGTCAAGTACTTGGTTAGCATCAGATTATTCCTAATAATTCTGGGTTTAATCACACCACAATAAGTACACCTTCAATGCAGGAAGACTCATCAAAATCATATTTAACTTTGGTAATAACATGAACATGCAAAACTGACAAAAGGATACAACATACCCTAAAATAAATGTTAAGTAATGTGTTCAGTATACAAAATACTGTAAGGAATCGCAATATTGTGAAAACTTCCCACCCAATATGGAATATGTAAAAGTTGGTCAAGAAATGTAACTGCTGGTGGCAGTTACAAGGATATGGTCACACAGCATTCATTTTTGCAATTAACATATAAAAATCTGACAATTAAGGTGAGAGGTGATATATGTAGGCAGCAACAACAAAAAATAAAAGTGCCAGTACATTTTTTGTTCTGATATTTCAACAACACTAATTATATATTAGGAACGCATTTTTTATCTCATACATAAAGACAAAGAAACTGCCCAAGTCTATGTAACTATATATATCCATATAGCTGTCCTTCAGAATAGTTCCCTTTCTCATTCATATGATAGCCATGTTAGAAATATCTTACGAAATATTCATTCAGAAAGTGTTAGGTAAAAAATCTGCATTTCTATAATAAGTTGTAACATAAGCATAGAGGACAGGTGGCCAACAGTTTCTACTATTATATATGTCATTCCATGTATCATATAAACTTCTGCCTGGGATCCAAAATGCCTGATTAAAAGAAATTCCATTATTCATATTGCAAGATATGTAAAGAAAAGCAAGATTTTTTACAGCATTTCCTTTTATCAATACAGTAGTAAGCTTATTCTGTTAATAAAATTATATAGTAATGTAACTCAAAAGCACACCAAAAAGCAAGTTAAGTAAGCTGAATATTTTTAAGTATTGTCCACATTGGTGTTCACTGGAGGCTTAAAATACAAATTCTAATGATATCAAATAAAGCAAATACAGTTAGTGTTTTCTGAATCATTGTATCTTATTCAGTACTTCACATAATTCAATTATTTTAATTTTTCTGAAAATAGTTCTTTGCAGTTCAAAAACGTTTAGAAATTATCAGAAACCTCATATTATCCTATTCTATTTTAACAGATTGCAATCTTAACATGATTCATATGTAGACTGGTAAACACTTCACAGTATATAAGTAAATTAAATATGTCTTCTTGCAATTTAACCCCATAAACAAAGTAATTCTTTTGCTATAACATATTATCTCATATTTTAATATAATGCTTGTAGCTTTATGGATATTAATGACATATTCAACATCACTTCAAAATTAATACACAAATGGCAAAATATCAGAATCACCAAGATATTCCAGGATTATTTATAGAATAACTGCACAAATCTCAATCATCCTTCTTAGATTCCACAGAGCCAGATGACAATTTAAAATCTTGCTGGACTTTGGCATGTTCTTCTAGAAGGCGATCATACTCTCGACCAACAGCCTCAGCTTGTTTAAGAGCGGCATCACGCTCGGCCACTAAGCGGTGGTTTTCTAGAAAAAAAAAATGTATCTATAAACACTTATATTAAGAGGTAAAATAAATATAATATGAAAGGTTGCTAAGAAATAAATGAATAAAATATGTAACAGGCTTTTCCAACTAGGAACATTAACAACCATGAAAGCACAAAGGTATGCAATAGACATAATAAGTAAGGTTTCACGATATGTAATGAAATATAACACAATGTTAACCAAGTAGACCAATACAGCATGTTGTGATTAAGGAAATATATAAATATATATTATGTTCCCTCACACAAAGCCCAATCCCAATGAAACCAGTAGGATGGCCATGAATGAGCAAAAATGAAGAAGCACTAAAGCTTCACCATACCATGCCAATCCTCAACCCTTACACCAGTTTTCTCTCTCCTATTTTTTTTTTCTTAATATTTTTCGGTGCTGAATTTCCAGTCCTTTGGTCTCCTAACCTATTTAGTCTTCTTTTACAATACACACGGAATATGAGTTAAAAAAAAATCATTGCGGCCAATATTGTGCAACGGTAATTTAAATTACATCTTTAACCTAACATACAAGACTACTACATATGTCTTTGTGACAAGATATTGTGCATAAGCCAGTATTTAGCAAACGCTTGCTGTTCACATAAGCAAAGTCATGAAATTTCTTAATAATATGCTGTACAGTATATATTAAATTATTGAGGACGTTTATATTAACAATAATGAAACTATTGCTCATCTTTTTCCAAACATATCACCATATCGTGGAGAGGCAAGCAAGGTAGCCCTAAGTGTCAGTATGTTAGGAAGATGATGAGATTCACTACTCTAGTACCTTCTTTGAGTTCCTTGATTTCATTGGACACATTAGCTTCTTTCTGCTGATCTTCTTCCTTTTCAGCCTTCTCCTGCTTCATCAGTTGTGAAGCAGCATCTGAAGCTGACTTGGCTTGCTTGAGAGCAGCCTCACACTCAGCACTGGCTATGGCTAGGCGAGATATCAGTGTCGTTAGTCGTTGAAGGACCCTAAGGGAGACAAATAAACCTTGCCCTAGAATATTTCTCATTTTAAAAGAGATGCTGCATTCTTAAGTTAGGAGGGTGGCAACAACTCTATTCACAATTACTGAGGAAACATGGCTGCTACATAGCTCGATTATCCATAATTCTTCTATTAAATACTGTGCATCAAGAAAATAATTTTAGGATGGTAAGGACTGTTAGTTCCCTATTCCCTTATCTCTTTAGTTCCCTCTCACAATGATATCCCAGAAATTTATGAAGATATAGGGGAAACCATATACAGACACTCCACAACTTACAAACGAGTTAGGTTCCAGAAGTCTGTTCAAAAGTAGAACTGTTTATAAGTTGTGTTTAGGTAAAGAAAAAAGGACTGTACTGTACAGTACACACATATGCAGTACAGTGCTCCCTCATTTATGGCGGGGGTTCAGTTCCGGGACCCGCCGCGATAGGTGAAAAATCGCAAAGTAGGAGCACCATATTTATTATAGGTATTTTACATTTATTTTTACCTTTACTGTATAAACCCTCCCTGCACTGTTAACATACCACCCTTTACTTTATTAATAACAGCGCACAAGCGTAAATTTATATGAACGCGATATTATGAAGATTGAAAAAAAAGCATTAAGAACAAACAGCAAACAAACTTTCAATATAATATTGTAAGGGAAATAGCGTATATTGACTAGATATATTTAATTTACGCTTCCCATGTACAGTATGATATACGTTTTCTTTGTAACGAATTGTATACGTTTTCTTTTTCTCTCAGCCGACTTTGTTTACCTTAAGATTTCGTGCAGCATGGTCAATAGATATAATAATGTTTAGAACCAAGGAATGTTAATAATACTATAATCTTGAAAATTAGATAAACTCCAAATAGGGTGAGTAAATAAATGTTTTATGAGTAAGATATTGTCCCTGAGTAAGCATCAGCTGATACAGAAGCGCCAAAACGTTTTGGTTAGAGGTTCGTTCTCCTGCATCCTCCTCCTCTTCTACCGCTTAATGCGATCGGATATTATGAATAGAATGGAAAAAGAGCATTAAGAACAAACAGCAAACAAACTTGCGATATAATATCGTCAGGGAAATTGCATGGGAGGGTGCATCAGCTGATACAGAGGCGGCAACACGTTTGCAGATGGAGGTTCGTTCTCCCGCATCCTCCTCCTCTTCTACCACTTAATGTGATCGGATATTATGAAGAAAATGGAAAAAAAGCATTAAGAACAAACAACAAACAAACTTGCGATATAAGACGTCAGGGACATAGCGTACGAGGGTGCATCAGCTGATACGTAGGCGGCAAAATGTTTGCAGATATAGGTTCATTCTCCCGCATCCTCCTCCTCTTCTACCGCTTAATGCGATCAGATATTATGAAGAGATTGGACAAAAAGCATTAAGAACAAACAGCAAACAAACTTGCGATATAATATCATCAAGGAAAAAGCATGCTAAAGCAAATACGTTTGTAGAGAGAGGTCTGTTCTCCTGCATCCTCGTGCTCACCGCCATCATGCACATCCCAGTGTATGCCTGCTGCCCACCACATAATAAAGTGAAGTAATTTGTTTACTGTACAGTAAATCTGTATATCTTTTATGCTGTACCCTATTTGCATATTAATATAAATAACTACAAGTCTTTCTGCTTTGTTACGTACTTATAAAATATGCTTTACTTATCTTATATCTTTGGTTTAGTGTGTCAGTGTACAGTTGTGAAACGTGTCTATGCCCATTATCATTGTTTCTTATGGAGAATGACTCGTTACATTACGCGATTATTACAATACGCGGCACTTCTGAGAACCTATCGTCGCGTTATTACAAGAACTAGGTGTGCGTATATATATATATATATATATATATATATATATATATATATATATATATATATATATATATATATATATATATATATATATATATATATATATATATATATATATATATATATATATATATATATATACAGGGGTCCTCGTTTCATTCCCGACAGTTGATTTAAGCCGGATTTTGACGTAAGTCGGAACACACCAAAATCTGAACCTAGGTTCCCCAACTGATGTTAAAAATAAATCATGTAAAACATTGGGAAAAAATATAAGTTCTTAATCTATGATAAAAAATACTAAATGTAATCTTAATAGTAATGCTTACCTTTAAAATGTATTATTAGTAAAATTACACTACAGTACAGTGCATTATAGCTTACCATTACTCGTGTGATTGGCTTGAAGACTGGAAGGGGCGTTGCAAGTGCGGGAGAGCCTGGCTTATTTCAGCACAGTTTACCACTGCAATTTTAATTTCCATGGTGATGGCTTTTCTTTTCTTAGCGGCACTGCCATCAGAACTACCACTAACACGCTTGGGAAGCATACTAATGTCAGTAACAAGCAAACACAACAAGAGAGCAGACAAAAGCACAAGACACAACATGGAGGGTGGGAATAAACTAAGAGGTGGTTCTTCTTTCTCTTCCAATGCCATATGACACCATATTCTTACACTACACCCAGCAAATTATTTCGAATAAAATCGTATTTACAGCTACATATTTTTTTTTCAATTCAATATAATCCTTTAATAAAACCAAATATATAAAAAACTAAGTAAATAAAGTCATTAACTTGATAAATACAATACAGCTGTGTTTGCTAGCTTTGTATTCATGTGTATTTGAATAAAATCGTATATACAGCTGTATTTGTTTTTTTTTTATTCAATATAATCCTTCAATATAACCAAATATGTAAAAAAATAAATAAAACCATTAACTTGATAAAAACGAATACAGCTGTGATTGGTAGCTTTGTATTCATGTGTACTTTAAATAAAATTGTATTTACAGCTATGTGTTTATGTTTCTTTTAAATTCAATATAACCAAATATATAAAAAAATAAATAAATAAAGCCATTAATTTGATAAATATGAATACAGAAGTGCTGCTAGCTATGTATTCCTCCGCCGCACTCACAAACAGTTTTGGTGCGCAGTTTGAATTTACCGCACCAGCCAGGTAGGTCGAAAAATTAATTCATTAATAATTTATTGGCCTCTGACATAATGGTGAAACGATGTAACTCAGAAGGACATTATACGAGGACCTACTGTATATATAAATCCATGAAACATCATAACTTGAGGACATTGTAAACCCAGGACCCCTGTATATATATATATATATATATATATATATATATATATATATATATATATATATATATATATATATATATATATATATATATATATATATATATATATATATATATATATATATATATATATACTGTATATATATATATATATATATATATATATATATATATATATATATATATATATATATATATATATATATATATATATATATATATATATATATATATATATATATATATATATATATATATATATATACTGTATGTATATATATATATACTGTATGTATATATATATATATATATATATATATATATATATATATATATATATATATATATATATATATATATATATATATATATATATATATATATATATATATATATATATATATATATATATATATATTTTTTTTTTTTTTTTTTTTTTAAAGAGTGTGACACCGGGACAGGCAGAAACTGCCCTCATCAACAAAGGCCCGGGCACAAGAAAATACCAAGACGAAGGAAAAGAAAAAGGTTAAAGGCAAGGTACAGATGAGGTAATGTCACACAAAGGAAAACGACAGACAGAAAAAAAACAGTCAAAGTAAAGAGGACCCAGAGATATGGAGGACTAGGCTCTGAGATGACGATAGATCTGCTTTTTGAAAGATGAAAGGTCATAAGAATTAGGAAAGACAGAAGGAGGAAGAGAGTTCCAGAGTCTGGAGGTAGATGGGAAGAAGCAGTCGCTGCACCGACCAATCCGCGAGCTACAAATCTCCACACAGTACCTGTGAGATGAGGCCGCTTGGCGAGTGTTACGCGGCCTCGGCAGTGGAGGAGGGATGCAACTCGCCAACTCATCAGAGCAGCGATGGAAGTAGTAGTTATAGAAAAGCGAAAGGGAAGATACCTTACGGCGAAGAGAGAGAGAATCCAGGTTAGAAGTAAGAGAAGGATCATTAATGAGTCTGACTGCCTTAGATTCAACCCTATCAAGAAGATGAGTAAAGGAAGAAGCACCCCAGATGTGTGAGCAGTATTCTAAGCAGGGGCGGATAAGACCTTTGTAAATTTTAAGTAACTGCAATGAGGAAAAGTAATAACGAAAACGAAACAAAACCCCCAATTTTTTGGATGAAGATTTAGAAATTTGGATTATGTGATTCCTACAAGACAAGTTAGAGGCTATATGGATTCCTAATATATTGATAGAGTTAAGATGGTAAATTTCATTAGTTTCGAAGACAATAGGGTTATCAGGAGGAGAATAAGATAAAGAGATAGCCAGAAACTGTGTCTTGGAGGCATTGAATTTAACTAAATTTTGAGTGCCCCATTCAGATACTCTCTGCAAATCGGAGTTAAGAGTAGAAGAAAGAGTGATACGAGATTGATTACGAGTAACAGAGGAAGGCTGTGAAGAAAAGGCAGAGGAAAAGTGAAGGGTAGAATCATCGGCAAAGGCATGAAGAAGAGAGGAAGATGGGGATTGTAGAAGATCATTGATGAAGAGAAGGAAGAGAGTAGGTGAAAGAACAGAGCCCTGTGGAACACCACTGAAAACAGAGAAAGGGCTAGATGTCGCGCCATCAACAACTACAGATATAGAACAGTCAGTAAGAAAATCGGAAATCAGAGAACAGAAAGAAGGGGTAAAGCCATAGGCTTTATATATATATATATATATATATATATATATATATATATATATATATATATAAAACGCGAGGATAGGTTCTCAAAAGACTTGCGTAATTCAAATAGTCAATTTCCATAAGGAATAACGGTAATAAGCATAGATACATTCCACAAGCGTACATAAACACACTATGCTAAAGAATGAAGATAAGTAAAACATATTTTACAAGTACATAACAGAGCTGAAATACCTGTACTTATGTATAGTAATATATACAGATTTACAAATAAATATTCGCTTTTTCTCACTCGCATTAATAGCGTAATTTAAAGTTGCATAAATTGAGAGCTGACTTATATATATATATATAATATATATATATATATATATATATATATATACAGTGATCCCCCACTGGATCGCATTTTCACTGTACCACGTTTTTTTTTTTTTGGCAAATTATTATTCTATTTTTTGGGTATATGCAAAAATATTAAAATATTAAAAAAATAAAAATTCTCAGTATTTTCATTTTTTTATTGAAAAAAACATATTTCATTATCTAATTGATAAAAAAAATTTATTTCCCAGCCTACGAATAATAAAACAGTAAAAAATAGTAAAAAAAATTAATTTATCTATACGTACGTACAGTATAACTCACAGTATTGCATCATGCAAAATAGTGTCCGATAGCGTACAATGTATTGGGGTCGCAGCTACATGAGCTACATATATATTTATATTTCCAGTAGTTTCATGATTTTATTGATAAAAAAACGTATTTCTTAGCCTAAGAATAATAAAACAGTAAAAAATAGTAAAAACCATAAATACTAACAGTATTGCAACATGTAAAATACGATACCGCTATCAGCGTTTCGGACAAAGGCTCGTTCAATCTAACTCACGTGTGCGCCATTCACGTTGTGCTTATTAAACGTTTTGCTTGTGTCTGATAGCGTACAATGTATTGGGGTCGCAGCTACATGAGCTAGCATATATATTTATATTTCCAGTAGTTTCATGATTTTATTGATAAAAAAAAATGTTTCTTAGCCTAAGAATAATAAAACAGCAAAAAATAGTAAAAAACATAAATACTAACAGTATTGCAACATGTAAAATACGATACCGCTATCAGCGTTTCAGACAAAGGCTCATTCAGTCTAACTCACGTGTGCGCCATTCACGTTGTGCTTATTAAACGTTTTGCTTGTGTCTGATAGCGTACAATGTATTGGGGTCGCAGCTACATGAGCTAGCATATATATTTATATTTCCAGTAGTTTCATGATTTTATTGATAAATAAAAACGTGTTTCTTAGCCTAAGAATAATAAAACAGTAAAAAATAGTAAAAAACATAAATACTAACAGTATTGCAACATGTAAAATACGATGCCACTATCAGCGTTTCAGACAAAGGCTCATTCAGTCTAACTCACGTGTGCGCCGTTCACGTTGTGCTTATTAATACGTTTTGCTTGTGATCTTTTTACTCGCATATTTTAACCTTTGCAATGCCTCCCAAGCATCCTTCATCTTCTAAGGCTTCTTGTAGTGAGCCTATGCGGCAAAGGAAAATGTTAACCATAACAGATAAGGTAAGTTTACCTATCACGTACATATAAATTTACGTTGCATGCTGTTATTTATAAAGTAAAGGGTGGTTTTTTAACAGTGCAGGGAGGGTTTATACAGTAAACGTAAAAATAATTGTAAAATACCTATGTACATGAGTATGTCATATAAATTTACGCTTGCATGCTGTTATTTATGAAGTAAAGGGTGGTTTGTTAACAGTACAGGGAGGGTTTATACAGTTTATACGGTGTAAACGTAAAAATAAATTAAGATATCTATGTACATATAGGTTGATCCTACTCCGCGAAATTCCTGTCTCACGCCGGGTCCCGGAACCGAACCCTCGCGATAATGGCAGGAACACTGTATGTATATATATATATATATATATATATATATATATATATATATATATATATATATATATATATATATATATATATATATATATATATATATATATATATATATATATATATACCTTGTTCCTTTTTTCCGCATTAATTTTTATCAGCGAAATTGCAATAACGCCCCTAAAAAATAATAGTAAAAAAATACGAAATTCGCGAATAACACCCATGCAAAAAAATTTTTTTTTTTAATTTTCATTTTAGTAAACAATCGACCGCCTCAGAGGCACTTTTCCGCCATCCTCCTCCTCTTCTACCGCTTAATGCGATTGGATATTATGAAGAAAACTGAAAAAAAAAGCATTAAAAACAAACAGCAAACATATTTTTAATATAATATCATTAGGGTAATAGCGTGAGGGTGCATCAGCTGATACAGAAGTAGAAAAACATTTGCCGATAGAGGTTTGTTCTCCTGCATCCTACTTCTCAACTACCGCTTAATGCGATCGGATATTACGAAGAAAATGGAAAAAAAGCAATAAGAACAAGTAGCAAAGATATTTTCAATATAATTTCGTTGGGGAAATAGCGTGAGGGTGCATCAGCTGATACAGAAGTGTGACAAAACGTATGCATCCTAGTCCTCACCGCCACCATCAGTGTTGCCAGAATAGATGAATGACAGAAATGATAAATATAAAAAATGTACATGTAAGCTGGTAAGTTATTTCAAGTATCTTAAAGATGAAGTACATTTTTATTTAAATTACAGTACGTACTACCATCTTGTAATTAATATATATCTTGAAATGTACCATACATTTGAAAATAAAAACATCCGCTTTATCTGGCAACCCTGGCCACCATGCACGTCCCAGTGTAAGCCTGTTGCCAACGGCATAATAGTGCATTAATTTGCTTACTGTACAGTAAATCTGTATATCTTTTATACTGTACACTATTTGCATGTTAATATAAATAACTACAGGTCTTTCTGCTTTGTTTTATTTATATATATATATATATATATATATATATATATATATATATATATATATATATATATATATATATATATATATATATATATATATATATATATATATATATATATATATAAAATCAAGCATGATGCCATATTCCACTGATGAGGAAAAAATGGGCAACAATTATGGAAACAAAGGAAAGCAGTAGCAGGGCTTTATCATACCTATCAGCTGTTCACAGCAAAACAAGACTGTTTTAAATGTAAGGCTCCTGTTTTCCTGTCCCTGCGGATTACTTCATTTGAAAACTGTATGGATATTTCTTTCTCACCAAGTGAAAACAGTATATGAGGCCCTGGGTCAAAGAAATGTTCAAGTGCCACATATAAGAAGTTGAGTGAAATACAGTTAAAGCTCTGCAGCTTTTAAAATATTAAGTCTTTGTATCTATTCGTATAAAAGAATTTTTCAAACTTATTGTCAGTCAAATATTGGGATTTCAGGCTGCTCTCAGGAAATAATGTTGCTGGAGTAGAATGCTATACAGCACTTAATTCCATTATGGACAGGCTGGAACTTATCTCATTCTTCACACCATTAGTTCACATATACCCCCTATTAATTGAGGAGCCTATAACATACTGCTTGAGTATTTCTTCAATTCCCAAAATGAATTAAGAACACAGAAAATGCCTGAAAAAAAGTCACAAAACACCATATAATGCCTAGAGTATCTCTTGCTTGTTTATCTATTAGCCATTAAAAGCACTTACACCTACAGGAATAGACAGAGAGAGAGAGAGAGAGAGAGAGAGAGAGAGAGAGAGAGAGAGAGAGAGAGAGAGAGAGAGAGAGAGAGAGAGAGAGAGAGAGAGAGAGAGAGAGAGAGAGAGAGAGAGAGAGAGAGAGAGAGAGAGAGAGAGAGAGAGAGAGAGAGAGAGAGAGAGACTTACAACCACAGAAACAGGGAGAAACCGGAGATGTAAAAGTTTCGCTGCGCTCTAAATAATCTCATATGAGCCTGCATCTCGGCATCAAGATGGTATCCGTGAGCTCCCTGCGTCTGGTCGGACAATTCGTGACTGTACTTTCTCATCTCTCGGATGGCATCTATGGCAAGAACGGTACAAATTAATTTATCTAGCAAATGAAAAAATATAACTAAATATATATGTATCATAAGTATTCCGAGATTTATACATTAAAAAGAAGTATGGAAAGGTAAAATATATCACTAGTCTACAAGGTATTCCAGGATACCAAGAAATGATGTAGAAGCATGCTTACCAAGAAAGAATAAACTCAAAATTCCTAGAAAGACTTTAAAGTAGATGTGCGACATGTTACCAATACTCCTCAGAAATCGAGATTTGAAGATTGAATGCCATCTGAAAGGAAACAACAATACTTTAAAGATTAAACCTTCCCAGGTATATAAGTAACCTAAGTCTGAACCCTTAATGTACAAAAGTAATGAAATAGATTGAACAAATGAGAAAGCCTCTACATCTTTAACATCCGATATTTTTTCATAAGAAATTATTGCATATTCAATGTGAAAGCAATTACCACACTAATGGTATAAAGTGTTATGATAAGGAAACTATTTTCTAGCACATTCTTAATTATATATTCTTTCCAAAGAAAACTTTGAGCACTTAATAGGATAAATACTAATTCAAAAGACAAAATTTTTAATGAGAATAATGTATAATATACTAAAAATTTTAAAATGTGTAAAAGAGTTTATTACTAATATTCTTTATACTTTTGAGGTATATAAGAAAGAAAAATAAGCACCAATTAAAGACGGATAATAAATTTCTAATCATCAACAGGTCGGATCATAAGTTTCTTATGACTGCAAAAAAATTAAGAATAACAACAATTTTCCATTAACACTGTAACCAAAATACTTGGTTACATGCTAGTATACAAAATAAAGTAGATTAGAATTCAAATATGTTTTTAATTAATAAATATTTTGTTCGTCAAGATTAAAGGGGTTCAAGATTAAAGGGCTCTTCATTAATGTGAATCTATGTGGAAAGAAGGAGATATAAATTCTTTAAGAAAATGATACGGGTATTTAAATAAACTGAGTTGCAAAGAGGAGAAGAAGAAAGAAAAGATTTATATAAAAACGAATTGGAAAAAGAATAAAACTATATAAATATCTTCAATAATACTAAAAACACAAAAACTGACATTTAACAATATGTGAATCACTATATTATCAGAGATGCTAATTGATAAGACACCACTTTAGTGATGACAAGAGCAATTTATCTGCACTTTATCATTAGGAATGAGATGTGGACTTTCACTACTGACCAACCTTATTGTGATGGGAAAATACGGACAATATCAACTTGATAGTCTTGAATTAAAAATGCTATAACAAGAGTGTTAATAAACATCTTTTTCCTCTTGTTTCTCGGCAGCCCTTACCATGCTACAGGGGACTGCTGTTTCCGACCAAACAGTATTCTACATTTATAATACCTAGGCAATGGCACGTAGATAAGCTGCCTTTCTCTCCCATAAAATTTATCAACAGTTGCACTCTTTCTTGGGCCCCTGCAGGCACTTCTTTATTGATACAAATACCTCTTAATAACTACTGTTTATCAGTGAGGAAAAGAAAATAGAAATGCCAGTGAATACCATCTCTCTTTTTTGAAGCATGAATATATCTACAGAATGCAACTTTGGATTCATGCCTAAACTACCTAGGTCTGGTTAGGGTAGAAACACGGCCGAGATTGCTAACTTTTATATAATTTTGATTTGACTCAATATTGCAAATTATTTTCATATCTTGTCCTTAAATTATACAGACACTCCCCAAATTACAAACAAGTTAGGTTCTAGAAGTCTGTTTGTAAGTAGAATTATTCGAAAGTTGTCTTTCTTTAGGTAAAAAAGTACTGTACAGTATATACATATTCAGCACTGTACAGTACAATGGCTAAAGACACCTAACTACTACAAAATACATAAAGTATACAGCATTAATCAATTTTAATGGAGTAATAATAATGTATTAAAACAGTCCAGTACAGTAATACATATATTAATGCATGGATAGATAATGGGTAGGTTTTTTCCTATCTTTGAATGTTCGTAAGTAGGGGAGGTTCTGTATATATAATGCTAATAATTAAAGACTTCAAAATCATGCTAAAGCTGTTGCCATCCAAAAACTATAAAAATTAGGCTATGTAAGTGTTCATGTCACACAGAAACTAACAAAGACAGGCCTGAGATTTAAAAATAAACTTCCCTGACACCTCAGTTTACCATTAACTCAATCTTTCTTCAACCCCACTTACCTAGAGGGTGAAATCAGAGGAATCAGAAGCAATACTGTCACTCCCAACTCGATGTACATCACTCCAGCAATCAAAGTCCATTGGATACTCATTATGGAATATTTCTGCAAAATAATATTCACAAACAATAATAAGACCATTACAAATTTTCCAAGCAGAGTACAGTATTTCTAGTAACTAAGAATTTCCTTGTCATAATGCTATTTCACGACAAAAAGTGTAATAGAAGAGTTACATTATGTACTTTCAAAAACTGTGAGAAGAATATTAGTACACAGTCAAGCGAACTTCAAGTATATTAAAAATTATGATACCAATGAAGGCATAAAACTTTCATCTATCTGTATAGTTAGTCACATTCAGTGAATTTCTAGTAAATTAAATTTTTTTACATAGAAGTCCTCCAATAAAATCACATAAATTACTGAATCTTAAATTCAGTAAATATAGTAAAAATTAGGTTCATCACTAAAGAAAAGCAATATTGCACTTTTGATCTGATTAATATCAATATTCTACTGATTGAATATGAAAAGTTAATTCAATTATAAATGTGGAAATGAAAATCCTCAAATTTAACTGCTTTCATACACTGTACATATAACAACTTTGCTTACGATACCATCTCAAATGCATTACTCTATGGCCATATTTATTTATAATGCCTGTTTTTACGAGAGAAGCATTAGAGAGGACTGCATAATTTATACAAGTCTTAAAATATCATGCCGTATTACAGAGAAGCGTTTTCCATCACCTGATATTATTTTTGGCCAATTTCAACTGAAGTGATGGTGATATATGCTTTTGAACGCAATACAATATCACACACATATAGGGTCATCTCATTCCCCTGGCTCACCCAAAACACACCTTTTACACAGCTGGATGCACAACCTCCCACCCTGCATCCTTTTGAATCCTCACTTCCTGTGAGGACAGATTCCACCTGGCCAGTCCGCAATGTGGATACCACCTAGCTCTTCTGACTTAACAGAAATGGCTGGATAACTCAGTCGCTGATGCCGGTCAAGGATGCAACATGTCCTCTTACAATCAAACACATTACGGAAGACTGCATCACACAAAAACAAATATGTCAACAATCCAACATACACACTTTGAGCTTTATTGAAGAGCCCAAAAGAATTTTTGGCCTTCCTTAGGAACTTGAGGAGGAAGGCAGCTCAGGGAATACCAAAATCAAGGCAAGCTATTTCTGTATGTGCAAGCAGCTGCTGTAATCTTAAATACTTGCAATTTATGCCTACATAATTCAAGGAGTGCATAAGAGGACAATGTGGGATCTATTATGGATTTCTGAATTGGAATTGTACTGGCTAGTGAATGTCCTACAGGGTCAAGGTTGTCTAGGCCTCCAGCAACATATCCTAAGAGCTTGGGGGTTGTCCAAGCCACCAGCACGGCAAATGCAAATAGTAGAGTGCAGCAGATTGAGGTGGAGCATGGATTCAGATGGTTGGTGATATAGTCTCCTAAGTATGTGTGTAACACTAAGATTTTGAATAATTCATTATCAAATGCAGGAACCTTTTTTTTTTTTAAGCAAACTCAACAGCATTTCATAGGAATAATTTTGCCAAATGGTTGCCATGTGAAGACAAATAAATTAGGTGGAAAATAAAATTTCATTTTCAAATAAAAATAATTTTAGTAATTGTGAAAATGAAGCCAATACTTGATGTGGACAATGATATGTGGTTACTCTAATGATATTATATGTAGTATGCTTTCGATCATCATTTCTGGCAAAAGCGGCCGGCCTTTGAAATATATCACTCATATCTACCGGGAATTGCCATAATATTGATTATTTTACATGGATAATCATCCAAATTAAACTGCACTTTATATAATAATTATAGGGGTTAACTTGAAATAATTTTTCCTATATGCTGAGCTGTGCTTAATTGCCCCAAAGAGCCCCTTCTATAACTTAATATTGTGAGGTAAGTTTTTCTCTTAAGTTCACAATTATCCTAATAATTTTCACACAACGTAAGCAGCATTATAAGAAAACTAATTAACCAATATTCCTCAAGGGTCCAAGCCTATTTCCCACCCAAACCAACTGTATCTGACTTTTACCACTCATAATTAATGCAGACACCAGACAGGTTTGGAGTACTGGATAGTTGAAATACACCCTATGGTAGGTGTACTGCGTACAATTGGGGTTCCAGAGTGTCAAAACCAATATTTTTGGTTAGGTAAGTTACACTCTATGGTAAGTGTATAGTATGGGTTCCAAGTATCGATACCCATATCCTAGGTTATGCATATTACCTACACCTCACGGTAGGTCACAAGGTGTACAATAGAAGCTCCCAAATGATGATAAGAATATTTAGGGTTATATACTTTGCACCCTATGGTAGCAGTTTCCGAGCGTTAACATCGAGATCTAAGGTTATGATGCCTATTTACAAATGGGTTTTGTTAATGGACAGTTGTAGTCGTGCTCTTTTGGCCAATGAGAGTCAGAGGCATGCAAGAAAGTCGAGGTCCAGTAATGAACAGAAAAAGCATACACTACAATATAAATGGTTAAAGTTTACTTGCACACTCCTTATTACATACAAATCTTACACAATATATAATATATTATTAGGTTTGGTTGGGTTAGTTCCATCCCAAGTGAAGCTTTAAGAAACGATTACTTAATATTTTCCCCAGAATCGAGATTAAGTTTTCAATATTAAGATATTTGGTAAATGTTTTGAATCATCATTTCACTATGCAATAACCTCATTTCTAACTCTTAATGCTGTGGTGGTGTAGAGCAAATTAAAAAGAATTAAAAATACAATTTTCTTTTATCTTTGCAAAAGCAAAATCTCTCACCAAAACTACGAGTTTGCTTCTAATTCAACCATCAAAATAACTCACAATTCGGCTATAAACTTTAGACTATTTAACGTAAATAAATACTTCTCTTCTTCAGCATTAAAGTTCCTATACATATTTAACATGACTTACCAAGAGTAAGAAATAATAAACAAAAATTGAGGTAGGTTGCAGCCTCTTCTCAATCGGAATTGTCACGATACACTGATTCACTTTCAATGTTACCAGCATGACTTAAATTTCCCTAAAGCCCAGCTTGGAACATTTTCCCAAATCACTAAAATACCTAGGCGCAATATCGTTATTCCTTTTCATTCCACTTTTCATTAAAAAAAAATTCTACCTGCTACAAATTTTATTCATAAAATATCAAATAAATCTTATAATATTCTCGGGTGTTCAATCTTATAAGCTATTCTTCTTACACACTACATTGAATTGGAATCTCAAAAATTACAAAAATCAGGAAATATTTCCCGGATCTGGCAAAAGTGGTTTACTGACGTGTTAATGCTAAGTATAGAATTCAAGCTTTTCTTTTTAACTAGCTGACGCGGAATTTGATTTTCAAACTGTAGTATATGGATTAACACTTTGTATTACTGTTCTGCAGTGTGTGTGTGTGTGTGTGTGTGTGTGTGTGATTACCTAATTGTGTTTACGGGAAAGAGCCCAAAGCTCGCATCTTCCCGTCTCCTGATCGGTTCCATTTTATACTTAGTGATACTTATCATACCTGTCCTTAAAACTATGGATTGAGATAGCATTAACTACCTCCTCGCTTAGCCAATTCCAATTATCAACTACTCTTACACTGAAAAAGTATTTCCTTACATCCTGCAAAGAAGTTTTCTTACCAAGCTTCAAACTATGACCTCTAGTTCTATAGCCAGCCATATCAAAATATCGATCCCTATCCACTCTATCATAACCATGAAGGAATTTAAAGACTGTCACCATATCCCCCCTCACTCTTCTAGCTTCGAGTGATGGTAAGTCTAATTCCCTCAGCCTCTCATCATAACTGAGATTGCGTATTTCTGGCACCAGTTTCGTGGCATGTCTTTGAACTTTTTCAAGCTTAGCTATGTGCTTTTTCAAGTGCGGATTCCAAAAGGGGGCTGCATATTCGAGTTTTGGCCTCACATAGGTTACATAAATATTTCTGAACATTTCCTTGTCCACTGTGCCTGAAGGCTACCCTTACATTTGATAAGAATGCATATGCTGCCCTTACTATGCCATTTATATGTATTTCTGGAGACAAATCTGACAGTATGTTTACTCCTAGATCTCTCTCATTTTCTGTCTCTTGAAGTTGTACTCCAGCCACCGAGTAGTCAAGCTTGGGCCTTCTTGCACTTGTATCCATTCTCATTACCTTACATTTTGAAGTACTGAATTTCATTAGCCACTTTTCTGACCACTCATGCAGATTATTTAGATCCTCCTGAAGTTCTCTACCATTGTTCTCGTTTTTTTACTTTCTTCACAATCTTTGCATCATCTGCAAACATATTCATGAATGAATTTACAGACTCTGGTAGGTCATTTACATATACAAGGAACAAAAGTGGCCCTAAAACTGAACCCTGTGGAACTCCACTACTAACTCTTCTCCATTCAGACACTGAGTGTCTTACTCTAACCCTCTGTTCCCTTCCTTCTAAGTAAGTTTTTATCCATTCCAAAACATTTCCACCTATTCTAGCCATTGATTGCAGCTTCCTAATAAGTCTCCCATGTGGAACAGTGTCAAACGCTTTCTGGAAGTCTAGGAATATGCAATCTGTCCAGCCCTCTCTTTCCTGTAAGATTTGGCTTACCTCATCATAAAATTCTAATAAGTTTGTTACTGTTGATCTACCTTCTCTGAAGACATGTTGCCTCACTGACAAAAAGTTGAAGGATTCCAAGTGAAGAGAGATATGTTTCCTTAGTAGTTTCTCCATAACTTTGCAAACTATGCTGGTCAAGGAAACTGGTCTATAGTTCAGAGCCGTATCCCTCCTTCCCTTTTTGAAGATAGGTATCACATTTGCTTGTTTCCAGCATCTTGGAATCTCCCCTGACTCCAGTGACTCCTTAAATATGATAGGTAATCACAATTAGGTAATCACTTAGTGCCACTGATATTGTGTTTGCGCATTTTTTAAGCACATGAGGGGATATGTCATCAGGACCTGTAGCTTTATGAACATCTAAATCCATCAGCGCTTTGCATACCTCTGTGGCTGTAAGGTTGATGTTCTCTAATAACGGCCCTTAAGCTTCTATCACTGCAATCTGAGGGGGTGGGGTATTTTCTACTGTAAATACTGACTGAAACTCCTTGTTCAATTCTTTGCAGATCTCTTCATCCGTCTCAGTGATGCTTCCATCCGCTCTCTTTAGCCTTAAAACCTGTTCTTTTACCTTCAGTTTTCCTCTGATAAAGCTGTGGAAAAGCTTGGGATTTTCTTTAGCCTTCCTGGTGATGTCCCTCTCATAGTCTCTCTCTGCCTCTCTCCTTTTACTTAGGTAGTCATTTCTTGCTCTTTTGTAGGTTTGCCAGGCATTTATGTTTTTTCTCCTCCTATACCTTTTCCAGCATTTGTCTCTCCACTCCTTAGCTCTTTTACACCCATTATCGAACCATTTCTCTCTGGCATGAATTGCACCTACTTTGGTGACAGGTATGCAGCAATCTACTATCTTCCCATATTTCTCACAAAAGATGTCATACATTTCTTGTACAGATTTGTTGTAAAATAAGGCTCTCCAGTCAATAACTGCAAAAAGCTCATTCATTTTGATGTAATCTCCTTTCGGATAGTTCCTCCTCATGTCCTCAGTGCCTCTACTCTCAGGAAGAATATCTTCAATGATATACTCCATCAACAACACACAGTGGTCACTCTTTCCAATTGGTGGTTCATACTCAATATTTTCAATATCCAACACATTATCTGTGAACACTAGATCAAGTAGTGATGGCTCATCCTCACCCCTGGCCCTTGTTGGTTCCATTACATGTTGGTGTAGGAAATTCCCTTGTACGCAATCTAGGAATCTTGCCCCGAATGAGTCCTCACCACTGTGTGGGTCAAGATTTATCCAATCTATCTCTTTATGATTAAAGTCTCCCATAATCAAAATCCTACATTTTTTTTCCCGTGCCATGTTAACAACTGAGTTTATGACTTCAATAGTACCTATATGACTTTCCTCATAAACTTCAAGCCTATTTTGGTTCCTTGGTTGGTTGTATACAACAGTTATTATAATGCTCTCTGACCTAGTATTTATGCGAGCAACAAGAAATTCCTTGAACTCACTTTCTATAGCCAAGTTTATTTCTTCAACTTGAATCCTTTCACTTATGAGCAGGGCTATCCCTCCACCAGTCCTCTCAGATCTTTCAACCCTTAGTATTCTGAAGCCCTTAGGAAAAACTGTGACACTGTTTATGTCCTCACTCAACTAAGTCTCTGTAATTGCTACTATATCTGCCTTACTGTTGTAAATCCTATCTTTTAATTCTACTGCCTTACCAGCTAATCCATCAGCATTTGTGTATAACAGTCTTAATGAGGCCCCATCCCATGATCTTCTGTCATTATCTTCTTTATCTCCCCTTTGTCTGGAGGAACTCTGTAACGAAAATTTTTCTTCTGTTCTTCATTTCTTTCATCATTTAACCTTCTTGCCTCTTGCAACAAGTTTTTGATCTTTCCCATCTCTTCCTGTGTTCTGTATCGTCTAATGAACACTTCTTTGAATTCTTGAAGGTCTTTTAGACTTTTTTTTCTCAACAATATTTCCCTACATGTTTCCCCTCTCTCAAAGGTTACTTTTGTTGGTCTCGGCTTTCCTTCCCTCGAATATTTACCTAGTTGGTGTATGTTTACAATATCCTCAGGACCACAAACTACTCCAAGCTTTCTTATCAGGTCTACAACCCTAGCTTTATTTTCTTCAAGTCTCCCCTGCCATGTTGGCTCCTGGGATTCACTTATGCCTGAGATTACCACTGTCTTCTCCTTATCAAGTGCCTGTCTGTTGAGTGGGTTTGCCCTTTCCATCACAACGTCTTTCAATTTTTCGATTACTGTCTCTTTATAGTCAACTGTTTGTTTGTTTTCCAGTGCCACCACCTTTACAGCCTCTTTTACTGCCACATTCCCCTTTAGTGCATCAGCAAAGGAAGTTTTCATGGCATCATTTTCCATATTCAGCTCCTGGAACTCGTTTCTGAACTGTTCAATGTTTTCCTTAATCTGGACATTCCAAGCAGCAATCTCGTCTCTCTCAGAAGAGAGCAGTGAACTAACATCTAATTCCTTTAGGTTGTCATTCAGCTGTTTGTTTTTATCTTCTTGTTTAGAAATTCTAGATTCTAGTTGACTCTTTTCCCCTTCCAGCTTCTTTATTCTTTTTTCTAGTTCCTTTCTCTCCTGCCCTTGTGCTTTATTTGCTTCCTCCAAAGATCTTATTTGCTCTCTGAGTGTTTCATTCTCTTTCATTTCTCCATCCATATTCCGAATTTTATCATCAAGGCTTATAACCATTGCCTCTAATGGTGTGTGTGTGTGTGTGTGTGTGTGTGTGTGTGTGATTACCTAATTGTGATTACCTAATTGTGTTTACGGGAAAGAGCCCAAAGCTCGTATCTTCCCGTCTCCTGATCGGTTCCATTTTTAGACTTAGTGATACTTATCATACCTGTCCTTAAAACTATGGATTGAGATAGCATTAACTACCTCCTCGCTTAGCGAATTCCAATTATCAACTACTCTTACACTGAAAAAGTATTTCCTTACATCCTGCAAACAAGTTTTCTTACGAAGCTTCAAACTATGACCTCTAGTTCTAGAGCCAGCCATATCGAAATATCGATCCCTATCCACTCTATCATAACCATGAAGGAATTTAAAGACTGTCACCATATCCCCCCTTACTCTTCTAGCTTCGAGTGATGGCAAGTCTAATTCCCTCAGCCTCTCATCATAACCGAGATTGCGTATTTCTGGCACCAGTTTCGTGGCATGTCTTTGAACTTTTTCAAGCTTAGCTATGTGCTTTTTCAAATGCGGATTCCAAAAGGGGGCTGCATATTCGAGTTTTGGCCTCACATAGGTTACATAAATATTTCTGAACATTTCCTTGTCCATGTGCCTGAAGGCTACCCTTACATTTGATAAGAATGCATATGCTGCCCTTACTACGCCATTTATATGTATTTCTGGAGACAAATCTGCCAGTATGTTTACTCCTAGATCTCTCTCATTTTCTGTCTCTTGAAGTTGTACTCCAGCCACCGAGTAGTCAAGCTTGGGCCTTCTTGCACTTGTACCCATTCTCATTACCTTACATTTTGAGGTATTGAATTTCATTAGCCACTTTTCTGACCACTCATGCAGATTATTTAGATCCTCCTGAAGTTCTCTACCATTGTTCTCGTTTTTTACTTTCTTCACAATCTTTGCATCATCTGCAAACATATTCATGAATGAATTTACAGACTCTGGTAGGTCATTTACATATACAAGGAACAAAAGTGGCCCTAAAACTGAACCCTGTGGAACTCCACTACTAACTCTTCTCCATTCAGACACTGAGTGTCTTACTCTAACCCTCTGTTCCCTTCCTTCTAAGTAAGTTTTTATCCATTCCAAGACATTTCCACCTATTCTAGCCATTGATTGCAGCTTCCTAATAAGTCTCCCATCTGGAACAGTGTCAAACGCTTTCTGGAAGTCTAGGAATATGCAATCTGCCCAGCCCTCTCTTTCCTGTAAGATTTGGCTTACCTCATCATAAAATTCTAATAAGTTTGTTACTGTTGATCTTCCTTCTCTGAAGCCATGTTGCCTCACTGACAAAAAGTTGAAGGATTCCAAGTGAAGAGAGATATGTTTCCTTAGTAGTTTCTCCATAACTTTGCAAACTATGCTGGCCAAGGAAACTGGTCTATAGTTCAGAGCCGTATCCCTCCTTCCCTTTTTGAAGATAGGTATCACATTTGCTTGTTTCCAGCATCTTGGAATCTCCCCCGACTCCAGTGACTCCTTAAATATGATACTTAGTGCCACTGATATTGTGTTTGCGCATTTTTTAAGCACATGAGGGGATATATCATCAGGACCTGTAGCTTTATGAACATCTAAATCCATCAGCGCTTTGCATACCTCTGTGGCTGTAAGGTTGATGTGTGTGTGTGTGTGTGTGTGTGTGTGTGTGTGTGTGTGTGTGTGTATTTTGTGCCTATTTTTACCTAATTGTGTTTACGGGAAAGAGCCCAAAGCTCGTATCTTCCCGTCTCCTCATCGGTTCCATTTTATACTTAGTGATACTTATCATACCTGTCCTTAAAACTATGGATTGAGATAGCATTAACTACCTCCTAGCTTAGCCAATTCCAATTATCAATTACTCTTACACTGAGAAAGTATTTCCTTACATCCTGCAAAGAAGTTTTCTTATGAAGCTTCAAACTATGACCTCTAGTTCTATAGCCAGCCATATCAAACTATCGATCCCTATCCACTCTATCAAAACCATGAAGGAATTTAAAGACTGTCACCATATCCCCTCTCATTCTTCTAACTTCGGGTGATGGTAAGTCTAATTCCCTCAGCCTTTCATATAACTGAGATTGCGTATTTCTGGCACCAGTTTCGTGGCATGTCTTTGAACTTTTTCAAGCTTAGCTATGTGCTTTTTCAAGTGTGGATTCCAAAAGGGGGCTGCATATTCGAGTTTTGGCCTCACATAGGTTACATAAATATTTCTGAACATTTCCTTGTCCATGTGCCTGAAGGCTACCCTTACATTTGATAAGAATGCATATGCTGCCCTTACTATGCCATTTATATGTATTTCTGGAGACAAACCTGCCAGTATGTTTACTCCTAGATCTCTCTCATTTTCTGTCTCTTGAAGTTGTACTCCAGCCACCGAATAGCCAAGCTTGGGCCTTCTTGCACTTGTACCCATTCTCATTACCTTACATTTTGAAGTACTGAATTTCATTAGCCACTTTTCTGACCACTCATGCAGATTATTTAGATCCTCCTGAAGTTCTCTACCATTGTTCTCGTTTTTTACTTTCTTCACAATCTTTGCATCATCTGCAAACATATTCATGAATGAATTTACAGACTCTGGTAGGTCATTTACATATACAAGGAACAAAAGTGGCCCTAAAACTGAACCCTGTGGAACTCCACTACTAACTCTTCTCCATTCAGACACTGAGTGTCTTACTCTAACCCTCTGTTCCCTTCCTTCTAAGTAAGTTTTTATCCATTCCAAGACATTTCCACCTATTCTAGCCATTGCTTGCAGCTTCCTAATAAGTCTCCCATGTGGAACAGTGTCAAACGCTTTCTGGAAGTCTAGGAATATGCAATCTGCCCAGCCCTCTCTTTCCTGTAAGATTCGGCTTACCTCATCATAAAATTCTAATAAGTTTGTTACTGTTGATCTACCTTCTCTGAAGCCATGCTGCCTCACTGACAAAAAGTTGAAGGATTCCAAGTGAAGAGAGATAAGTTTCCTTAATAGTTTCTCCATAACTTTGCAAACTATGCTGGTCAAGGAAACTGGTCTATAGTTCAGAGCCGTATCCCTCCTTCCCTTTTTGAAGATAGGTATCACATTTGCTTGTTTCCAGCACCTTGGAATCTCCCCTGACTCCAGTGACTTTTTAAATATGATACTTAGTGCCACTGATATTGAGTTTGCACATTTAAAGTACATGAGGGGATATGTCATCAGGACCTGTTTACGGGAAAGAGCCCAAAGCTCGTATCTTCCCGTCTCCTGATCGGTTCCATTTTGTACTAAGTGATACTTATCATACTTGTCCTTAAAACTATGGATTGATTTAGCATTAACTACCTCCTCGCTTAGCGAATTCCAATTATCAACTACTCTTACACTGAAAAAGTATTTCCTTACATTCTGCAAAGAAGTTTTCTTACGAAGCTTCAAACTATGCCCTCTAGCTCTAGAGCCTGCCATATCAAAAAATCGATCCCTATCCACTCTATCATAACCATGAAGGAATTTAAAGACTGTCACCATATCCCCCCTCAATCTTCTAGCCTCGAGTGATGCTAAGTCTAATTCCCTCAGCCTCTCATCATAACTGAGATTGCACATTTCTGGCACCAGTTTCGTGGCATGTCTTTGGACTATTTCAAGCTTAGCAACGTGCTTTTCACGTGCTGAATCCAAAAGAGGGTTGCATATTCAAGTTTTGGCTTCACATAGGTTACATATATATTTCTGAAAATTTCCTTGTCCATGTGTGTGATTAGCTAATTGTGATTACCTAATTGTGTTTACGGGAAAGAGCCCAAAGCTCGTATCTTCCCGTCTCCTCATCGGTTCCATTTTATACTTAGTGATACTTATCATACCTGTCCTTAAAACTATGGATTGAGATAGCATTAACTACCTCCTCGCTTAGCGAATTCCAATAATCAACTACTCTTACACTGAAAAGGTATTTCCTTACATCCTGCAAAGAAGTTTTCTTACCAAGCTTTAAACTATGACCTCTAGTTCTAGAGCCAGCCATATCAAAATATCGATCCCTATCCACTCTATCATAACCATGATGGAATTTAAAGACTGTCACCATATCCCCCTCACTCTTCTAGCTTCGAGTGATGGTAAGTCTAATTCCCTCAGCCTCTCATCATATATATATATATATATATATATATATATATATATATATATATATTATATATATATATATATATATTTATTGTATATATATATATATATATATATATATATATATATATATATATATATATACATATATATATATATATATATATATATATATATATATATATATATATATATATATATATATATATATATATATATATATATATATATATATATATATATATATATATATATATATATATATAGAAGAAAATTTACATTACATTGCAAATAGAGGATTACAAAATATATTCATGCTTCTATATGTAAGTCAGAAACATCCTGTGTGTGTTTGTTGGTATATATATATATATATATATATATATATATATATATATATATATATATATATATATATATATATATATATATATTTATATATATATATATATATATATATATATATATATATATATATATATATATATATATATATATATATATATATATATATATATATATATATATGTATGTATGTATGTATGTATGTATGTATATATATATATATATATATATATATATATATATATATATATATATATATATATATATATATATATATATATATATATATATATATATATATATATATATATATATATATATATATATATATATATATATATATATATATATATATATATATATATATATATATATATATATATATATATATATATATATATATATATATATATATATATATATATATATATATATATATATATATATATATATATATATATATATATATATATATATATATATATATATATATATATATATATATATATATATATATATATATATATATATATATATATATATATATATATATATATATATATATATATATATATATATATACCAACACACACACACAGGATGTTTCTTACTTACATATAGAAGCATGCATATATTTTGTAATTCTCTATTTGCAATGTAATGTAAATTTTCTTCTATCAAAGATTATACTGAGATATGTACAGTATTCGCCAACATGTTTATGTGCAGGCCTTATTTACTTATAGGTCAAATCCCATCCAAGCAGAAGCTTTGGAAGATAAGGAGAGCGTCCGAGCACTGTATTGGCTACCAAATTTTAGGGAAAGTCAAGCACTGTTGAAAGAATATGTAAATTGCCTTTGGTTGGGCCCTCTCCTGTTTCATTTTAAGCCTTTTACTTTCCTTTCCTCAATTTCCCCTTGGATCCATCTTCAGTGCGGAATAAATGTGAATCTTGTTAATAAAGCAAAAATAATCTGCCCTCAGACATACTTCCTGTCTTCTTTACAATTACATTGCATTAAATATTTGCTGGCTTTCTTCAAATATACACTTATGGTTTGAAAACCACTTTTTTTTTGGTATATCGTCAGTGGGATTAGCGTTTTTTTGTCACTTCCTTGAAATAGCTTGATATCTGGAGTCTTGCACATTATAACTTAGTAATAATGTCAGCCGAATTGTTTTTAATCTGGGGAGTTCTGCAGTGAGTCCTTACCTTCGTCTTAGCCTCATCAGTTGTCCTTCATACTTATTCTGATGTGGCCTTCGAATCATACCACATTCAAGGCCAAAATATAGCTTTCTAATATATAATGCAACCATTAACACGTTGAGAAGGTGGTTGTAGTATTGCATTCCAGTGGACCCCTGCCCATTGCAACATTTTTGGAAGCGAGATAGTGGATAGGGTTCCTAAAACATAAGCTCTTCCCTCTTTCGCCACATAGCCCAGCAGTATGTGATATATCTGTATTGTCATTTCTGTAACATGGGTTCTTATCATATATGTTCTTACAGTGGGATGCTGATTGTCATCAAGCACTCTCAGGCAGCTACAAATCAGGATGGTATTGGTGGCCATGGGTTGAGCTCTGAAATCGCAGGGCAGAGGTTGTCATGAGACGTCTATGTCTGAGACACTACCACTATGTGCTCATATACATCATTTATGACTTGTATCAGATCCAAATTGTGGTTATTGTAATGCTCCATAGACAGCTGAGCATTTTTTTATTCACTTCCATCAATATTATGGATGGTATTTCTCCATCATACCCTGCTCTCCCTAGAAATTCGTGTCTTTATCCTATCATTACCCCCCGAGTAGTTGCCCAAATGAAATGAAGATGCGATATAAGATAGATTTAGCTGTAAAGAAGTTCGTTCTATCATCAAGTCGAGTTTTATATCTATAGTGTTTTACAGGTTTCTTGTCCATGGTTATTGTACTCAGTAGTGTTCCTCACTTACTATGCTACTTTCCTGTAGATAGTTTGGGCGGGATCTATGAGCTGACCAAGCTTCGGGTCCTGTACATAACAGAAGATGTAACTTTTTGTCATGTGTGTTACATAAGTTTTTATAAACAGTTACATAGTGCTCTTGCTTCCCTACGTAAAGATCAGTTCTTTGACTCTCTGAAATAATTCCTTAACTTGATTTTTATTAACTGCCTATCAAGTACAATTATTGTATTAACATTCTTTCACTGTAAAAGGGTCGTCCTTACATCCTTCAACAAATAATTCTTAAAAAGTTTTAATACCTCACGAAATATCCACTTATGTTAATACTCTTCCTTGCCAACTTGTTAAAGGCATGAGGAAACCTATACACTCATATTATATCCTCTCCCCACTTGTTCTATGGCTGCAAGTAATAGTAAATTAGTTCTGTCTGACTTTTCGAATGATTCAAGTCAAGCAGTTAAAACCAGCTAAATTACATATTCATGATAATTCTGCACTGTTTAGATTTAACATGAGTTAAAGAAATACTTCTAAAATTATTGTGCTAATATGCTTAAAGGTTACTTATATGTTTGGTAAGCAGGGATAAACTCCCTATAATATATCTTTATTTTTATTAGATGGGGAGGGAGAGTTTTCAATATTCCTTAAATTCTTTCCTGTTGGGTTGAAATATATTAGGGTTCTTTATGATTCTTTCATTACTTTTTCTGGTAATCCTTTTAGCACCAACAAATATATATAAAAACATGTACATGAAATAGAAACAGTAACAATAAAGAGCCAAGTGGCACTACACAATTAATCAAGTTTCCTCCAAGCTGATATATACTGCACACCCTAGACAGATCCTCAGCTCTATATTCTCTAAATGTCTTTCCCAATATTTAAGATATTTCCATCTACTCATTTCATAACATAGCAGCTTCTGTAAAAGCTTTTTAGAAGGGATTGCACCTATTACTCTGTTTAAATCCTTTTTTTCCTTCAATACTTTGCTAAGTATAAAGTATGGCTGGTTTGCTTATGACGATTTATTTATCTAGCAGTTTTTCTTATGAGCCATTACCTACTTTGAAAGTGAAATGTAATCTGCTTTCTCAGTAGTTTTGCCATCATTAAATTTACAGACTACACAAAAAAGTGAAACCAGTTTGTAGTCTAGAGCAATGCTGTCACCAGTCTATACAGAATGAAAATGTAGCTAGCCTGTTTCCAGCATTCTTGCATTATTCAGGAATCTATGGGTTTTAAAAAATTATACAAAGGGCTTGTGATAATTTATAACACAATCCTTAAGCTCACATGAGATTGTTGTTGTTGTTCCCTAACCTGTTGATTAAAAGAAAACTGAAAGTCTTATATTTAGCAAGGCAATAAGTTTGAAATGTAAAGAAACAACTCAGAAAGTTTTGACAAGAGCTTTACATGAACTTTAGAGGTGAAAATAAAGTTGAAGATTGACAGATTTGCTAAATCAAGATAAATGGATTTATCCATAGGCGTGGATAGAAGTCAGTGGAATATACATGTGGGTGAAACAAAGAGTATACAAAGAAGGAATGTTTGCTACATAGGCCTAAAGATTGGTAGTACAAAAGGGTATGGGAAATAGATAAATTTTGTACAGAGCTTGGTGGAAATTTTAATAGATTTTTATTGATGGGAGGAAAAGATTTTAATCTGAGGAGATCTATACATAAAGATGGATACAAAAGGGTGTGGAAAGAGAGCAGAATGGGACTTTTTGGTACCGCTCTTTTGGCGTCGCCCATTTGGTACCAAGCTATTTTGGCTAGGTTAGTGTTAATTAACCTATTTATCATTTAGTAAAGGCGCCAAAACAGCAGAGCACCAAAAGGGCAATGCCAAAACAACTTAGCGCCCAAAGAGAGAGCTGTATAAAGACACTAAAATTGGAAGGAGTAATTAAATTACTGTACCACAATACTGGATGGTATTAAGTGTTGGACTTTGATTTCAGGTTAAAAACAGAAACTTGAAGCAAAATATTAAACCTTGGAGGAACCCTTGTAATAATTTTTCATATTCCGAGGAACCCCATTATATAGTTCCTAATATATACATCATGTCTTTAAGAAAAAATAATATATATAATTCATATGACATCTACAATTACATCACATGAGAGTTCACACTAACAAGTCAATAATGTTATGACACGTATGATACTCGTGCGGGGTTGTGTCACTCTCCTACCCAACCCCTGTGTCGCCAGACTTGTGGAGTAGGAATGAAGGGCATATCCCGCACCGGCAATAACACTAATTTTTTCTTAATTCTATGCATATTATCTGCTCTCATTACTATATACATTGTACTGACCGACACGTATGAGTATGTTGGTGTCTGGAAAGTGTTTGTGACGTGTTGTTGAGTATGAATTATGAATTAAGATCACTGTCATTTTGTAATGGCACATAATTATTTTACGTTTTCTCGGGAAACCCCTAGTGATGGTCTGTGAAATTCCGATTGGGATCACTAACTTAACTAGTGCAGATACCCAGAAAAACTAACAATACGAAAATAGTAAAAAGATTTAGAGGTTAGTTTCACTTAGCATTAAAAGTAGAAAATAGAATGGGCTGGAATGAATGGCTATGCATTCAACTTTGTAAAACATCAGTGAAATGTAAACAAGACATAATGAAGGTATTATAGGACACCATGGATATTTGAGGCCTGATCTTGGCTTAATTTGCTGTGGTATGGTAATTGTTATGATTTTGCATAACAGTGAGCAAACATTTATGGTTAAAATATTAAAGAGTAAAAATTTTTCTGTTTGTCATTATTTTTTATTCCATTAGTACCGGCTACTCAGCATACTGTGATGAAAAACTTTCCACATTTATAAATATATCACAAGATGAATTGTATATCCAAAGAACATACAATACTGCCTTTATATTTCAGGTCTGAGTCACTACTATTTCCATATTCGAAAAGAGAGTTCAGTTTTAGAGGATATTCTGTATTTTTTTTTACTTATCAGACTTCACTGAAAAAACAAACATGCAACACACATTAAGTATGATTTATGCTTTAGTATTCGAGTATCTATACTGTGTCCAAGGATGATCTTCTGGTTGTATATTCGATGTTTTCAACCACTTCTTATATTCAATCAAGAAAAGTTTAATATCTTGGTATTTTTTTCTTTCTTCCGGAGTGCTATCCACCTTACCAGATTCCTGAAAGAGGAACAAAGTTAAGTAAGCTATATTACCATGATTATTGTACATTTACAGAAATGCTTCACATCATCATCCAGTTTTGGCAGGATGAGACGAACAAGATATCAAATGAAGAGTATAATATTTATTACATTAAGTACAGCAGTATATAGTCTTGACAAATAAAATAACATACATGAAGAATTTTGAAAGTATCAAACTACATTTCCTTTAAGCTTATCTTTATCCAGATCCACAGGCCAGGCCAATTTATGACTGTTATCTTACCAGAGATTAAAAAATTCTGAATCTACAATTAGCCAAAACTTTCCATACAGTCAACTTTCTTAGACTATTGTAAAAAAAAGGTTATTAAACACTACTCCTTCTTTATCCTACCATCGTTCGTTATTGATATCCGCCCCTGAGGGTGGCTGGGCCATGGTGGGCCCACAGGTGGGAATATTCCTAGCATGTTCATTAAAATGTTAATCAGCATAGCAGTATTTAAATATCCGTTGAAGCAACACTTACCATATAATGCATTTGCTGCTTTGCTTTTACTCTTGTTTTCTCCAAGAGGGTAAGCAAGTTTTCATCAGGTGATATGTCATTCTTACGCATTTCTCTCATCATCTCTAATGTGAAGAAATAGTTTTCTTTCCAAATGCTATTTTTCACCAGTATTGAGAAGATCTCTAGATTAGGCCTTAAGGAAAAAAGGCAAAAACAATGGTTATTATTTAATGAAATAGTATACAATCCTTGCATAATTCCACCAAATTCCTACTAAATAAGAAAATCCATTATTATGTAATCATAAAATATTTTTCGTGCAAGTCATCTCAAAAAGGTCAAGAGGGAGACAGTATTGAAATTAAAAATTAAAGAGAAAAAACATTTACTTTCTCTAAGATATTTAATAATTTACTATTTCACTCAGATTTACACCAGTTACACAATACAAAGTAAAACACAACAGACCACAAACTTGTTATAATAATGTTGATAAGTTATCATGCCGTAAGTGTTCTGATATGTGACTGAAATTGCAGTCTTCAAAACATGAAGCACAAAAAAATTTACACACATTCTTAAGATTAGGGTGATATATGAGTATTGCGAGCATTCATGCCCAGTGCATCACAAGGAATCCAAAAGGGATAGGAGAGAAAGGTGGAAGTTTTTCTCTTACAGAATTATTTTTCTATCCACAAAATAACCAACATTTTGAAAAGAGAATTAAGAAGTAATGTCTGGCTGCATCAGGTTCCTCTTCTTAGCTGTGGTTACCTGTCAGATTATGTTCGAATAGGTGTCAAGAGTACAAACAACACAAATATGATACACATTCAAATGTATAAACTACACAATTGAAATTACAGTAAGAATCTGAGTACAAGGGGTCCCCGAATAAAGTCATTTTGCCGCTACGTCAGAGACAAATTAATAATTAATGATTTATGAATAAATTAAGTTTTCAACATACCTGGCTGGTGCGGTAAGTTCAAACCACGCGCACTGAATAGTTTGTGAGCCTGGCAGAAGAATAGTCACGTGGCAGGATACGAAATGACCGGATCAGAGGTACAGTGAAGGTGGTGGAGGCGTCGGCGAAAGCGCAGGAGAGGAGATTACAGTGGTTCGGTCATGTGAAGAGGAGAGAAGAAGACTACGTGGGTGTGAGTGATGGAGATGGACGTGCAGGGCAGACGTAGACGAGGAAGACCTAAACTACGGTGGAAGGACCGACTGAAGGAGGATATCAGAGAGAGACAGCTGGGGGAGGAGCAAGTGATGGACCGGAACCAGTGGAGACGACTAGTGAAGAGATGCGACCCCATATGAAAATGGGAACGCAAATAGAGGAAGAAGAAGAAGAAGAAATTACACTTAATTTACTTACAAATATACCAAATACAGCCGTAAATATGATCACTATTCAAAAAAGTTAGAGGTTGGCAAAAGAATAGTCACATGGCATTGTCGTACTGCATATGTACATACTGTATGAATGTTAATAGTTTTATTTATTTATTTGTTTATGTATTTCATTGCTTGAAGGAATAAGACTTAATCTAATTACAAAATTACCCAATACATATCCATAAATACGACTTTCTTATGCGAAAAATTGTGTTGAGGTTGGGAGAAGAATAGTCACACAACATTGTTGCATACGTATATACTGCATCAAGTTAATGATTTTATTTATTTGTATATGTATTTATTTATTTGAAGGAATTAAACCTAATTCATGTATAAAATTACGAAATACATAGCTGTAAATACGATCTTTATGCAAAAAAGTTTTGTTGAGGTTGGCAGCAAAGTAGTCACACGGCATTGTTGTACTGCATAGGTATATACTATATCAAGTTAATGGTTTTATTTATTTATTTATTTGTTTATGTACTTGGGTATTTGAAGGAATTAGACGTACTGTAAGTTACTTACAAAATTACCAAATACATATCCGTAAATACAATCTTTATGCTAAAAAGTTTGTTGAGGTTAGCAGAAGAGTAGTCACAAGACAGTTGTATAAGTATATATCAAGTTACTGATTTCATTTATTTGTGTATTTGGTTATTTGAAGGAACTAGTTTTTATTCATTTACAAAATGACCTAATATAAATTTTGGAGAGAGAATGAAACCAAAAAGACAGCACTATAAGAAAAATAAGAACGCATTTTTAAGAGAAGTGCCGTTGCAAAGGCTGTGATTCTCACGCTCTCGTCCGCCATATCGTTTATCGTGCTCATTCGCTGTGGATGCATATTTTACACATCGAGATCTTGCAAGTGCTTTGGCTGGATAACAAGCATCAACAGCGCATCCCAGTGAGCCTCTTGTTGATTCAGGAGAGAGGAAATACATTGTTAAATGCTGTGAAAATGAGAAAAGGGGAAAGAAGAAGCTTCACCCACTTCATCTTGTGCTGCTTCACTGATGTTAAGCTGTTCAACCCTAATTTGGATATGGGGCCTGAAGTTATGCAGCTGCAAGCCAACCACACTAGTAAAGTTAAGCAATACTGCATAGTGGTTTTACTATTTTTTTGTCTTAGATTAAGAACTTAGATTAGTTTTCTATGTTTTAGAGTATTTATTTTTAGTATTAGTGGGGACCTAGGTTCGAATTACAGGTGTGTTCTGACTTAAGTCAGCTATCGAGAACGGTACCCTGATGTTAAATGGGGACCCCCTGCATATAATTATTGACATAAACCTACCTGAAACCCGCGTTCTCCATGTCGTTTAGCAACTCAGTTGCATAATTCAAACTTCTGGCGCCCAAAGCCAGACATCCAAAGGTGATAATATCAGGTAATAAGTGATATTCTTGCATTAAGTCTAGCACACCCTTAAAAAAATATTATTAATATTAATATTTGTAATGGTACAGATGGTAAAACTAGAATAAATGCCATGCACAAAATGATGGGAACTTTAGAAATGTTTATAACATTGATTGAAGAGGACAACCTAAGAAAAACATGGAGCCCTGCATTAATGCCTAAGCAGCTTTCAATTATGATATACAAGAGCTTCAAAGCTCTGGAGAAATCGAAGCATTAAGCAAAGAGGGATATAGTGTACGTGATTTGATATATATCTCCCGAAACATGACACAATATTCCTATATGATTTCTCTCATATGGACAGAGAAAATAAAACTCATAATGATTTCTATTCAGTACAATCCCAAGAATAATAATATTCATCAATCTCGGAAAACACTGCATGTCCAAAAAGTATTTTTGCTGCATATGATATCTAATTATGAGGAAAGGCAGAGCTTAAGAAAGAAAGAAGTGGACACTTCACAAAAAATTATATACTGTATATACTTTTGCCATAAACACTGCCTTCTCACACCAAGGTCAGCAAGAAAGAGAAAACCTAACAAATAAAAACTGCACAAAAACAAAAATGAGCCCTGCATTTTAAATAAAGAAAAATAATTGAACTCCTTCATAAAATGAAATAAAATCTCCAAAATTAAAGCATACTTTACCCTGGCAGATTGGGAGTCAAAACGGAACATGCGCTTGCGAATGAGCTTATTGCAGAACTGTGTATCTGGTGCCAGTCCAATATTCTTCATTGACTGAATTAGGGACTACAAAGAACAAAAAATAACAAATTACTAAAATATGTTTCCATTCATAAGACGTGAGAAGAATTAATTGTTATACAAAATCTATATTACGTACTATCTAAAGATATATAAAAAAAAACAGTTGAAAAACAAATGTTTCAAATGATAAATATATGATGGCAAAGAAGAAGAGTGAGGAATCATCTTACTTATTTCACATGTAATATATCCATACTTACTACAACTTAAAGCACTATTTTAGTGTGGCCCAGAAATGACTAAACTGAATCATACTTAAAAGAGTCATTAAACTATCACTAAAGATATTTAATAAGAAATACACCATTACTAAATATAAGGACATTTGCTTTTCACTACTTAAGTGAAGGAAAAACATATAAGTACATAAAATATACATGAATTGCATGAAAAAGAGCTTCTTAATAAGGTAGTTATATTGCAAGATTAATGTATGAAGATAACTTACTAACATAACAAGAAAGAAAGAATCAAGACAGTCCAAGTAACTCCTAGCATTTAATGTATTTTTATTAATTGGATATTCAGTTCCACAGAATGGAAAAAGTGAAGGCGTGTTATAAAACCAAAACTATGAACAGGAGTTTTACATACCTCCTCTGCTTCAATATTTGGTGGGAGAGAATCAACCAGCTGAGTAACGGTAGTTAAATTTGGGGTAACTTTATCCTTGGCCATTTGTGTCATCAAACCTACTGGGCCACCTAACAATACCAACCTTTCAAATTAAAAAAAAAAAGAAATTATTAGCATAAAAAAGAACAGGAGCCAGTGAATACATGTACAGTATTGGAAACTAGTCAAAATTAAAAAACGAAATAGAGGGTCCAAATTTTCTTTCCTTCAAGCACACAAACAGTGGTAATCCTATGACCATATATATGCTTCACATCAATGTAACTGTGTGACAGGAGAACGAGTACTAAAAATAAATACACAGAAATTTGGCAGATTCTACTGATTCAGTTTTATGCGCATGATAATAAAAATCTAAAATTTATATTTTAAGTTCTGCTTAAAAAGTAAATGTGACACATCATTCATATTCTCACAAGGGTGATACTTATAAAGAACACTATACAGCTATAAAAGCATTTGCAATATAGCAATAGTACAAGTGATTAAATTTTCAAATGTCCTTATGTCTGAAATATAGATTTTCATCGAAATATCAAGACCAAAGTGTTCTCTCTATAAACAATAAATGACAACTGTATATTATTCAGTTTCTTCAAGACAAGATGTCATCACTTCCTATGGTTTATTAGATTCCTTTGAAGTTTATGTTCATAGAGAATATAAATAATTTCAAACTTCTAAAAATAAGTAAAGTAGTTAATCACATGATTACATGACTATGGCTGCTCAATAGCATTCTTATTGCACTAATAAATTGGCAGTTACAATTCCTCTAACTTATAAAAATCACATTTAAATACAAAAAGAAGAGTGAAGGGTAAAGAAAGTAATGGAAACTATATCAAGTCAATAAGAAAAGATATTCAGCTTCCTATTTTTTAAAAGACGTGTAACACATATTACATGTAACAAATTAAGGGGAAACATGTATTATTACAATATCAAGTTTTGATAAGTTCATAACCCATTCATTAGGAAGCAAATAACACTATTGCTAATCTCAAAAAAATATGGAAAGGAGCAAGAGACATCTAATCATAAAATCAACTCTCAAATCCTTAAGGACATGCTGACTACATGAACAGGAAAGCTAAAGTCAAAAAAGAACAATTACTACACTTGAATCTTTGGGCTTTTAACAGCTAACAATATACTGTATGAACTCTTTATATCTGCCTCACATGTGTAAATTTACCTTAATTCAAATAACTTCTTTAAACTTGAAAGATATTGAAATAAATCATATTACCATGCAATTGCAATAAATTATCGTTATTTCTTGGTAGTGTGTCTCCAATTCACATGTCAAGGAGTACAGCTATTCTTAACACGATTCAATCTGATGCAACTAATAGCATCCAGTTCAGTGAAAGAATGCAATATCCTATGGTGTATTTGAGGGTCTATCCAGTGAAAGGGAACAAAAATAATGAAGAATTTTTCTGAGTTTCATAATTTTCACTCTTTTGCTTTTCCATAAATGTATTTTCTTTAGTGCCTAGCAATCTTAATAATATCAATGTTCAAGCCAAGAGCATAAAGACAGGCACTGAATCTCTCTAATGGCCACCATGTCCTATATCAAGTGATATCTCACTCTGAATATCTCCATTTTTTTAACAATTTACTAATAGCTTCAGAGAGTATTTTTTCCTCCAAGAATCTCTCTTTAGTTGGAAGAGCTATAACTTTTGCTCTGCAGGTTCATCTCTTCTGTTTAACAAGATGTCATTCCATGAGGGAACGACATCAGGAATGTCTACATTACCCAAGAGATTTTCAAAAATTATTAATTTCTACAAAATGGTATTTAATGCAGGTATTTATCATACATTATTTCATGAAGTTAAATAATGCTGTTTACCTCATATGGCGAGAAGCTCCATCTTGCATTATACACGGATTCTTATCGTATATGTTATTGTCTTTCAGCTGAGTAAACATTAGATGGGTACGTACATAAACGTTAAATCACACGGTTCATATTTCGTACTTGACTTTGCATAGTTTCTGATTCCTTCCACCTTATTTTGTTCTGAAAATACTCTACATTCTCTCCAAACATGGAGACAAACTACCAATGTAGGATGCATTCTCTACGCATATGAGATATTAATATTCTACGTACATATTGTATACACTCTGACAGGATTTCCTTTTCCACTGCCTATAACAAATACTGAAGAAAGTTAGCTTAAAAAGCAAGATGGAAGAAAGTTCCTCTTTCCTACTAAAATGTATCTGAAATGCAGGCTGTAGTGTAAGTTTGTTTTCCACCATTGTTGCTTCTTCAAGGAGAGTAGATCCTAAAAGAAGCCAAGGATCTAGTGATTTATGCCCAGAACACATATTTTACATCCATTTTGAGGTATGTTAGCTTTCTTCGAATTACCTTGCCTTTTTATTTAGCACATCATACAGTAAAGATTCTCATTAAAAAATCATTTACCATATCCTACAGGCGTATGCACAAAAAAAAAAGAAAAAAAAAAGATACTGGGGGTTTATCAAAAAATAAATTCATATTTACCTGTCCTCAGGCTGGGTCAAGGAGCCTATACCAATGACAGATCCTTTCTTTATCTTTGGACCAAGAAGATTAGGTAGAAGGTGAACAACGGATGTCTCCATTCTGACTCCTAGTAGCTTGTGGTTATGTTCAAGCACTTCTACATTTGTGGTCATGGGATTTTCAGTTTCATTTTCTGCAAAAATAGCTGCAGGTTTCTCCTCTCTCTTTACACATGCATCTTCCACCTTTTTGGGGGAATCAACATATTGCTCTTCTATTTTATTCACCATTTTTCCATTCTTTATATCAATATTCCTTTCATTTGTTGAGGCACCTTCCAGAAGCTGTGTAGTTAATGCAGGATCTCCAGCATTGCAGGAAGCAATGCAGCGTACCAAAAGGTTGTAGGAATATATATCAGGCAAAAGACGGAGCTCTCGCATTTTTCTCCATACCTATTGGTATAAAAAATCTTTATTTCATTCAAAGAAATTTATGACAAACTGGAAATAATATCACAATATCTGTAATCAAAGAAGAAAATAAATGATATATCATCTATCAACATACAAGTCAATTTACTTATATGAAATTATAGTCTGGTACAGTATATCAAAGAATACAAACAATCTCTGCTTAAAATAAATGGAGAGAAACAATTCTAATTTACAAAGAGAGGCATAATAACTTTTATACAAATCACACTGCATACTGATTATTCATATCAACTAATATTTTATTACTTTTCTCATTTTTAAGTACATACATAAGGCAGAATCAAAGAAAGAGGGAAAAGTTGTGTTTTACAATTACACCTTGTTCCTTTTATACGCGATTTTTTTATATGCGAAAATTGCAATAACGCCCCCCAAAAATAATAGTTAAAAATTCTGAATTCGCGAATAACGCCCCCCCCCCCAATTTTTTATTTTTTTTATTTTTTTTTATTATTGTAACAGGATGGACCAAAAAATGATAAAATAAAACAGCCTTTATCAGGCTGTAAAGAGAAACAGATGGAGAGTGTAATGACCTGTCAGATGTGAAGGGATTATAAAAGATGTGTAATGAATATCCAGCTCTCTGCTGGGTTTTAATATACCTCTGCACTACTCTCATGATGTCTATTCCAAAAATTCTCCTTAGATCTTATTATTATTATTATTATTATTATTATTACTATTATTATTATTATTATTATTATTATTTTTAACAATAATTTTCCTTTGATGATGATTGTGGAGATTATTATTATTATTATTATTATTATTATTTTTATTATTATTATTATTATTATTATTATTATTATTAATATCATTATTATTACGAATTTGTAATTAAATAATTATTTTTACAATAAATAATGTAGTTTTGGTTGAATGAACAAGAGTTAATTAAAGATCTCTCTCTCTCTCATTTCATTTCACTTACATTATATAGAATATACTTATATTAAAAGGAGAATAGTCTTACAAACAACGCATACATCAGTTACTTTACAAGCTGATGAGTAGTTTGGGGCAGCAAATGATAAATATAATAATGCACTTTTAATAAAAACGTTAATGAGTTAAAAGACCGTTAAATTAATTTCCTTTCCACGAATCCTTTGTAATGTCTCTCTTAAACAGGAATTAGGTAGAAATTTTTCATCTTAGTATGTAAATACAATTATTGCTTTAGTCTTAATCACGTTCATTACAGTGCTCATTTTAAAGGTAATAAACCTAAGTTTTAATTAGTTTTTTGTAAAAGAAATATGAGAGAGAGAGAGAGAGTAATAATAATAATAATAATAATAATAAACCTTTATTTCCAATGTACATTGGGGGAGAGAGAGAGAGAGAGAGAGAGAGAGAGAGAGAGAGAGAGAGAGAGAGAGAGAGAGAGAGAGAGAGGAGAGAGAGAGAGAGAGAGAGAGAGAGAGAGAGAGAGAGAGAGAGAGAGAGAGAGAGAGAGAGAGAGAGAGAGAGAGAGAGAGAAATTGGATACATTTTATTAACAAATTTGTCATTCAGAAACCAGATACAAATTTGAAAATGGAATGAGGAAGCAAAACACGTGTTCTGAAAATATTAAGAACATAAGAACATAAGAATAGGGGACACTGCAACATGCTTACTAGCACACACGAGGCAGTTCCATTTTTTAATGATATTTTCAGCATGTCTAACCTATTCTATTCTACTCTACTTATTTATTCTATTTTTCTTTTTATAATTTTTCTAATAAACACTAATCTATTCATACCCACCCTACCTCTGTCATATGTCTATCTAATCTACATTTGAAGGTGTCTAAGGTATTGGCATTTATTATCCTACTACGAATACTCTACGGTATTACCAAGCCAATTTTCACCAAAATCCCTTCTGAACCTAAATTTATCAAGATTAAATCCATTACCCATTACGAGTTCTGGTTTGATCATGAATTTTTAAAACTTTATTAATATCACCCTTGTTAATCCCTTTAAACCATTTATACACCTCAATCATATCCCCCCTAACTCTGTGCCTCTCTAGAAAATGTAGATTAAGTTTTTTTTTAATCTGTCATATGGTAGATTTAGGCATTGCATAATTAATTTTTTCTTTTGTTTTTTAGTCTTGCTTAGGTTATTTATAATTCTTATTTTATCTTTATATACATTTGCAGATAGAAGCTCGTTCTCCTGCATCCTCCTCCTCTTCTACCACATAAGTTACTTGCTCACTGCCACCATGCATGTCCCAGTGTACTGTATAACTGTTGCCCACTGCATAATAAAGTATAGTAATGTATGTTAATTTCTAGCTGTAAAGTGAATATGAATATCTTTTGTATACTCTTAAAAATAGATACAGGGCTTTCTGCTTTGCTATGTAGTAATAAAATATTTTTTTTACTTATCTTATATCTTTGGCATGGTGTGTCTATGTAAGGTTTGGAACATATCTATGCCCTTTATCATTGTTTCCTATGGAAAATAACTCGTTTTTTCACGCGATTTTCCATTTACACGACACTTCTGAGAACCTATCTAGGCGTTATTTTGAGAACAAGGTGTACGTATAAAAATTAATCGAGCACCTATTTCTTTATTTATGTACACACAGACTACTATTTACTATTCTGCTAGTACTGTACTCCTGTCAGACAAAATATTTGACTGTTATCACAAAAACATAATCTTGTGGCAGATACACGCTATATGTTGAGGTGGACTAAGAATTCAGACCCTTGTATAGAGAGAATAATTTATATTATCTAACTGCTAAATTAAACTCTGCATTCTATTTGAAAAAATATTACACTTACCAGCAAAGCATGCCTAAACCCAGTTTCCTTGTCTGTAACACATGCCTGAAGCATGAAGTTAATAGTCTCTGTGGTTACAATTAATCCCTGTTCAAGCATCTCATCCACAATATTGAAGGCTGTTTTTATATCGCCACACCTTCCGAATGCTGCAATGGAATTGAACACACTCAACCCTTGATTTAACGGATTTTGGAAACAATGGACAAACTCTGGGGAGATTTTATGATCTGAGTAACAGGGATTAATCAGCTACTTTTGGCACATGGAACACAAAGAATACTAGTTTTGGAAGATAAGATTTTCCATAGAAAGCATCATAAATGTTTGAGACTCGTGCCATACTATAGTATTTGGGGAATTTAACTGAGTGAGACTTTTCAGGAGGAGCCCTGCCTGACATCAAAATGGGATAGTTTTAACCAATACAAAGTAGCATTTATTTTTACAAAAATCAACAATTATACTTGTGCTGACATGTAAATATGCTTGTAAGACTTTTAGTTCCTTATACTGTATATGCTAATTACTAAGAATTGGTCAGTAACAGCTACAATTTACAATTTATATTTATATAGTCAGTATCAAAAAACAGTTTGAACAAATTTCTGTACTAATAAGTGATTCATATTTTACTCATTTTCTTTTCTTTTGTGAGCAACGACAGGGTTATAGAGATTAGTGGGAACAGTAAAGCTTAATGAACAAACAGGAACAGAAATGACTTAGCTGGCTTGGGACATTTACAAATGAATAACACTGACATAATAAGGAGGAGAATTTATAGGTCAGGTTTACTCGTATTAATAAGTAAAGACAAGATGATTATACATTAGTCTGATCTTTTGTACATATATTTCTTACACAGTTATCATATCCTTGAATTTAACATATTCTTTTTATTCAGTATGAAAATATTAATACAATTACTTGACCAACCTTTAATCATAGCATGAGATATAATTTGGTTAAAGATATAACCCTTCTCGATTAGCTGGTCACGTAGTTTATGTGCTCGTTTAAGCCCATCTGTGGTTGGCCATGGAGACTCGGCACAGGCATTAAATAATCCTGTGTAAGCAACAGGTTGAACCTCAAGTCCTCTCTTTTTCATCTTGAAAAAAACACATGAATAAAATTTATTCCTTCTTTTAAACTGTGCTATAGAGACTTATTTATTTCACTTTAAAGTATATATTCTGTATTAGAAAACACATAAAAGCCCAATCTTACATCATTGTAAAGTCTAAAAGCCTTCTTGGTGTAGCCCCCTCGTCCACAAGCATTAATTAGAACTTGATAGCAGAAATGATCAGGCTTAACAGCAGCAGCTGGCATTTCTTCCTCTAAGATCTGCAGGGCCTCTACCAACTAAAAAAAAAAATACACATATCATGCCATAGAATAAATTTTCTATAGAATTTATAATTGTACTACAAAGGGTTGCAAGAACTAAACAATTGTATAAGTGAAAAAATTACTACAACAGATGAACATGTAAAATGCTGATAGTGAGCATATAATGATTACATATACTGTACATTCAATATCATAAAACAATACAATGTCCCTGAATATATATACTAAAAACGGGTAGTTTACAGTTTAGTGGGGCATGCCGCTCAACGACCTCATCCCTACGCTCAGGTAAGTAGTTCGACTGAGGGTTAGGTAAGTATTTTTATTTAGGATAGTAAGATGGGGGTCGCAGGGGGGCAAAGCCCCCCTGGCTAAGAGGTTAGGTAAGTATTTTTGGTTAGGATAGTAAAAAAATTGTTTCGTATGCCTATTGTCACCATTTTTGTTGTGTGTTCATCCGCCAGTTCTCTAGTCAGAGCCTATCGCCATCTATTGGTAGGTTTTGAACATTGGTATGCCCCGCTAAACTGTATGTGTTCCCTAAAAACTATAATATTCTTTGGAAACCTTATTTACATCTACTTATGCAGTTATGAAAATCCTATAACTTTCTAATTTGAGGAGTAAGAAAACAGCTTCATAATTTGAAACAGCTTTTAAAAATTACATATTATGCAGTATCCAAAGTCAATTAAAGAGATATCAGGGCTATAAAGATATATTTCCGATTGATAACGAGAAAATTTAAAATGCACTGAAACTAAACATAAAAAGAAAACATGAATAAATTAATCTTAGCACACACCTTTTTCTCCTTACAAAGCTGTTTCATACGAAATCCATAATAAGCTGGCCTGTGTCTCCTTTCAACCTTGGCAGCCTCATATCTTTCTTGTCGAAGGTCTCCTTCATCACCTTCCTCGTCTTCATACAAATCTTTTTGAGGGGAGAGTGTACCAAACAACCTATCCTCTTCTGGAGTTTCAAACATAGAAGCACTATCCACAGCAGTCACCTTTTTGTTTTCATATTTACCTACTTCCAATTTCTTATTTTGATATTTTGACCTACCAGAGAGATATTTTAAATATTCTTCTTCATTATCATCTTGTACAAAGTTTTTAGACAGCCTATGCATATCATCAGCCTTTAACTTAGTCCAAGTATCAAGGGCTTGTGTTTGCACATAAGGCTGGTGTAGTTCTGATAATAACTGAGGCTTGTGCTGTGAGGAATGTATTTTTCTTCGGTAATGTGTCTTTTTGGAATAAGACTTCTGGTTTTTACCTCTCCCTGTTTCATAAAACTCTGAGTGAGGGTCAGATTCCAATAATCCAAAAGCAACATGTTCTTTTTCAGAAGAATCAAAAGTTGACAATGAAATTGGCATGTATCTTGAAATATTACCCAAAGCAGATGCCACCGGCCATATTAACTGGCATCTTCCAAGTTTACTTTTCAGTGTAAGCATTGTGGTGATATCTGTGATAAAATATATAAAAAGGATGGATATGAATTAAAAAAAAATCTATAAGAAAACGAGAATACCAAATATACACTTTAGGCTCTTGCATTTCCACTTAACAAGTAAAGGTCTTTGGTTGACACCAGGTATTTATTAAAAATGTAAATATGATATTCGGCTTCTATTGCTAAAACGCCATTTCTAGGGGAATATTCTTGTCTGATGATCCTTCCAGTACTAAGTGTCTGGTCAACCTTGACTCACTGTCATACCCATATGTATCTGGTGTGCAAATTGTTTTGGAGGAAAACATCTCTAGTGTGCACATGCCATATTCTGTAGACTGTTTATCAAGTGATGGGGGGGGGGGTCAGGTGCACAGGCAATAGGTTAGTATATTATAAAATTTGCTTAAATCTGGGAAAATAATGATGTACCTTTTATGCTCCCGATATGAAAAATTCGGGTTTTCACGTTTTTCCCATTACTGTTAAGGGAGCATATGATGGGTTTATTTACAAAACATCCCATTTCTCGACGGATATAAAGCTTAAATGCATTAGATCAAGCCAACAACCCTGGTAAAATATATATCTCTTGACTTGAAATAAAAAAACAGTGTATAAGGAAAACAAGCTATACTTTACTCATTAAAATTTTCAGTGTTAATGCCGCACATGATATTTGTACATTCTTTGTGGTTAGATTAGATCAGATTCTTACCGTACTTCACGTAAGTGATAATATCATGCGCGCCTGTATCGATAATAATAACTTACCAAAATTATTTCCCTCTATACAGAGCTTTTATTAACTTAGACTACCGTAGCTAATAACACAAGAAATTTGCTCCACATTACAAGAAAATCCACCACGTCTCGCACAGTTTGTTTACAAACACTCTGCTTCTTCTATATATTTTGTTAATGGAAATTAGCTCTCTCTCTCTCTCTCTCTCTCTCTCTCTCTCTCTCTCTCTCTCTCTCTCTCTCTCTCTCTCTCTCTCTCTCTCTCTCTCTCTGCTGGCTAGTACAGTGGTAACGTGCTGGCTTCGCATTCACGAGGTCGAAAGATCGGTTCCCGTCCAAGACCGAGAGTTTAAGCTGTTTACTGGCAGGAACTGCTGTGGTTGGACACCACAGTGGGGGGTTGGGGCTTGCCCTGGCTGACGAATACCCATTGTATTGAAATGGAAATAAAGATTGTTTTTCTCTCTCTCTCTCTCTCTCTCTCTCTCTCTCTCTCTCTCTCTCTCTCTCTCTCTCTCTCTCTCTCTCTCTCTCTCTCTCTCAAGACTGAAACTTGTTCAGCGGGATGAGAAGTTCAACATCATACAAGAGTTTACTTGCAAGCTGTACTGCAGAAACACAAACTGTGTACAACATTATATGCATAATGCAATTCTGAATAACTTCTAGTTTATTATAGAAATGTGTAACACAAAAAAAGTATGGATTCAATAGAGTTGAAATCGGTACCCAGTGTAAATATGACATTAGTAAGTCATTTTATTTAGAGCAAATAATTGTTTTCCACTGTTCATGTATCAAGTTGTGTGACAGCATAATTTATTTTAGTTCTGTCAAAAATTTAAATTATACTGATGTAGATTGTATTAATGATGAATATATTAAGAAAAGTGGTATTTTTAGCTAGGTTCTTGCCTATATTTTAATGTCTGTATTCAACAGCTTATTTGAAGTACTTTGTTTTATGTAAAGTGTAATTTTAAACATCTTTCAATTCATGAAAATATTTTGTAGGATAGACCAGTAACGAGTTATCCCCCAGTACCTGACATGTTCAAAATTTACCTGAATGGACGTGATTGTTTTTAAAGATGGTCGCCTATATGGCTCTAAATAGGTTGCTTTAGAACATTTTATGATTATTTTCCACTGATCGTGTATCATATTGTGTGACATGTAAATTTGGTTTACTTATTCAAAAATCTATAATCTTTATTTATATAAATGCTGAAAAATGTGAAAAAAAGTGTGTTCTTTTTAGATCTCGCCTATATTTCAATACTTTTATCTAAAAGATTAACAATAAGTACTTAACATATGTAAATCGTCATTTTACACAGCTGTTACTTTATGAACATTTTCTGTGCGATGAACCAGTAATGAGTTATGGCCCAATAACTGGCAAGTTCAAAATCTGCTTGAAATCGATTATCGTTTTCAAAGATTGCGGCAAAAATGGTACTTAACTGGGAACCTCAGATGTCCATCACATAAATCCATAAACTTTAAGGTTCAATTAAGTTAAAAGAAATATAAAAACAGTGGGATTTATTCCATCCATTTGGTAATCAAATTTTTATGTGGCTCATGGACTATAAAGTGGATAGCCCATTTTACATACCTACAAACCTTTAACTAGATTATGGCGATTATCAATAAACCGAAATACGTAGAAAATCACACTGCTAACAATATTGTGTCATCTTACCTAATTGTACTTACCTAATTGTGTTTACGGGAAAGAGCCCAAAGCTCGTATCTTCCCGTCTCCTGATCGGTTCCATTTTATACTTAGTGATACTTATCATACCTGTCCTTAAAACTATGGATTGAGATAGCATTAAGTACCTCCTCGCTTAGCCAATTCCAATTATCAACTACTTTTACACTGAAAAAAGTATTTCCTTACATCCTGCAAAGAAGGTTTCTTACGAAGCTTCAAACTATGACCTCTAGTTCTAGAGCCAGCCATATCAAAATATCGATCATCATCCACTCTATCATAACCATGAAGGAATTTAAAGACTATCACCATATCCCCCCTCAATCTTCTAGCTTCGAGTGATGGTAAGTCTACTTCCCTCAGCCTCTCATCATAACTGAGATTGCGTATTTCTGGCACCAGTTTCGTGGCATGTCTTTGAACTTTTTCAAGCTTAGCTATGTGCTTTTTCAAGTGTGGATTCCAAAAGGGGCCTGCATATTCGAGTTTTGGCCTCACATAGGTTACATAAATATTCCTGAACATTTCCTTGTCCATGTGCCTGAAGGCTACCCTTACATTTGATAAGAATGCATATGCTGCCCTTACTATGCCATTTATATGTATTTCTGGAGACAAATCTGCCAGTATGTTTACTCCTAGATTTCTCTCATTTTCTGTCTCTTGAAGTTGTACTCCAGCCACCGAGTAGTCAAGCTTGGGCCTTCTTGCACTTGTACCCATTCTCATTACCTTATATTTTGAAGTATTGAATTTCATTAGCCACTTTTCTGACCACTCATGCAGACTATTTAGATCTTCCTGAAGTTTTCTACCATTGTTCTCGTTTTTTTACTTTCTTCACAATCTTTGCATCATCCGCAAACATATTCATGAATGAATTTACAGACTCTGGTAGGTCATTTACATATACAAGGAACAAAAGTGGCCCTAAAACTGAACCCTGTGGAACTCCACTACTAACTCTTCTCCATTCAGACACTGAGTGTCTTACTCTAACCCTCTGTTCCCTTCCTTCTAAGTAAGTTTTTATCCATTCCAAGACATTTCCACCTATTCTAGCCATTGCTTGCAGCTTCCTAATAAGTCTCCCATGTGGAACAGTGTCAAACGCTTTCTGGAAGTCTAGGAATATGCAATCTGCCCAACCCTCTCTTTCCTGTAAGATTCGGCTTACCTCATCATAAAATTCTAATAAGTTTGTTACTGTTGATCTACCTTCTCTGAAGCCATGTTGCCTCACTGACAAAAAGTTGAAGGATTCCAAGTGCAGAGAGATATGTTTCCTTAGTAGTTTCTCCATAACTTTGCAAACAATGCTGGTCAAGGAAACTGGTCTATAGTTCAGAGCCGTATCCCTCCTTCCCTTTTTGAAGATAGGTATCACATTTGCTTGTTTCCAGCATCTTGGAATCTCCCCTGACTCCAGTGACTTTTTAAATATGATACTTAGTGCCAATGATATTGAGTTTGCGCATTTTTTAAGTACATGAGGGGATATGTCATCAGGACCTGTAGCTTTATGAACATCTAAATCCATCAGCGCTTTGCATACCTCTGTGTCTGTAAGGTTGATGTTCTCTAATACCTGCCCTTGAGTTTCTATCTCTGCAATCTGAGGGGGTGGGGTATTTCCTACTGTAAATACTGACTGAAACTCCTTGTTCAATTTTTTGCAGATCTCTTCAATAAGTGTGTAGGCAGGGCGAGAAGTGGGAGCTGGGTTACTTTTTCGTGATGTGAATGAAGTCGAAGTTTTGGGAGAGGGGGTAGAAAGTCGAGGGGTGAGCATCGTGATCGTCATTGTTATGGTTGTTGTTGTTATGCCTAGGTCTGGAGAAGCCCACTCCAGTGTTAGGATAAATCGTCCTGACTTCATTTCCTATTTATTTTAATCTATTAGTGCATTGGTTTATTTGCTTGTTTATAATTCAGAAGTGGTTGTGGCTTTGTGTTTCCTATGTTAGGGGAGAAGTTGAGTGTTATTAGGACTGGGAAAGATAGATATTTGGCTGTGGTGTAGGCTGGTCTAATAGCCTACCGGAAAGTTTCTTTCTGCTGTTTATTGTTGTCTGAGGTTGTCTGGCCTAGGCCTTCCAGTATCGATGAGATGCCTGCGGTTCTGAGAGGTGATGACAAACTTTATGTGCGAGTTTTGTTTTTTACTTTATATAGGCTATTTCCATCCACAAGCTATCTAGGCTTAAGCCATGTGTAAGAGAGAATAGGTTAGTAGGGAATAGGCTAATAATGGAGTCTACAGATTTGAGGTTAATTGAAGTGTATGATGGCAGTAAAGATGTCGTCGAGTGGTCAGATAAAGTTGAGCTATTGTGTAGGATTAGAAAAATTAGTTATTTGACTCTAGCTATCCTGTTGTGGCTGACCAGAGGTGCTTTTTCAGTGTATCAGCAGTTAGGCAATCATGACAAGAAAGATTCAGGAGCAGTAAAAGAGGCACTGAAATCTGCATTTGAATTAGATTCATTTACAGCTCATGAAAAGTTTACTAAGCGCCAAATCAAGGAAGGAGAGAGTGTAGATGTGTATTTAGCTAACTTGAAGCATTTGAGCTCGCTGTTTGACTACAGTAACGAGAAGCTATTGTTGTACGCTTAAGTCAGATTGTAGAAAAGGCAAGAATACTTCTGACCTGAGGACTCTAATACTGACACTGCATTTTTTGGTAGAGGTGGAAAACATGATAAAGAGAGGGTACCATGAGGTGCTGATTTTCAGCTTAAGGTAAAACTGCGACTGTGTTTTAATTGTGAAAAACCAAACCACTTCACTCATGATTGCCCATTGACTTTGCATGCGGAGTCAGAAAGGGGATCTACCACATTTATTGAGTCTAGTGTGTGTTATAGATGCAATAAACCTGGTCACATAGCAAAAAACTGTGATTTAAATTCCAGCGAGGAAAAGCCATTACTACCAGCTTCTTCCTCCAAGGGCTGAAAATGGCGCGGCCTGTGATTGAGATAACTGTAAACGGAATTCGAGCGAGCACTCTTGTAGACAGAGGATGAACTAGATATATAGCTGAGGAGAGAATGTTTCGAGATTGGAGTAGGCGAGATGTTGGCCTAATTGGGATTAGTGTCCACGAGGTTCCCGGCAGAGGAGAGGGGTTTGTAAACATAGTTCATGGGGGCAATGAGGCAAGAGTGAAGGCAATATCGTTGATCATTTTGGATTCATACTGGGGATGAATAGTATTGAGTTACTGGGGGGAGTAATTATATAGTTGACCCAGAGGATAGCAGTAGGAGATAGAACAGAGTCATTGGTGGGTATGTCTGTGTGTAGGGGAGAAAAGCCAGTTGTAATGGTAGACGATAAGGACTTCAAAGCAGTGTTTGATGTATGTTGTTGGGTGGTTACTTGGTTATGGTTGGTGGGAAAGGAACCTAATATTAAGAACACAACAGCAGAGTATGAAGTCCCACGACATGCTTGAGAGGAGTATGAGCAGGAATTAGCACATTGGATTAAGGATGGATGGCTTGTGCCGCATGATGAGCAAAAACATGGCCCCCTTCGTGGCTTGATACCTCTCATAGCAGTGAACCAGAAGAACAAGAAAGAAGTGCGGCAGGTCCTTGATTACAGGGAGGTGACTTTTTACGTGGATGCTTTTACCAGTAAGGTGGATGTGTGTTGGGACAAAATGCAGGCTAAGCAAAGGATGGGGAGCAATACAGCCATTGTTGATTTAAGGAAGGTGTATTTGCAGATTAATGTAGACGAAAGTCTGTGGGCTTATCAGACAATGATGTTTAAAGGAACAAGGTACGGCTTTATGCGACTTGGGTTCAGGTTGAACATTGCACCAATAATAATGTCAGGAATTTTGACAGCGGTGTTTGATCAGTTACCTGAGATCAAGCGACACACATTAGCTTATTTGGACTACATTTATAAAGGTGGTACGGCATGCAGTCGAATCATTAAGCATCTGCAAAAGTGTGGTTTAGTGAGTAAGAGCCCTGAGAAGGCATCAGCCGGGGCATGTGTTCTAGGCATGAGGGTGTAGGGTGATCCAGAAAGAAAGGGCCAGATGAACTGGTGCAGAGACAATAAATTAGAGAGAATACCAGATGTACTGACCAGAAGAGTGATATTTTCAGTTTGTGGTAAGTTGACTGGACATTTGCCAGTTTGCGACTGGTTGAGAGTGGCTGCTTCTTACCTTAAAAGAGTAGCAAATACTCATAGTGGTTGAGGGAGTCAGATAGCATGCACATAAACATGGCAGAATTAGAGGTTGTTATTCAAGGGCTTAACATGGCTCTATCATGTAATATGAAGAAGATGCAACTAAAGACTGATTCTTCCTCTGTCTATCACTGGTTAACTGATGCACTGACTAGCAAAGCAAGGCTGAATGCAAAAGCAGCAAGTGAGATCCTAGACTGAAGAAGATTGGAAGCCATAACCCAGTTGAAGGAGGAGTATAACATATAATTGAGCCTTGAGCTAGTATAGTAATGCAATCTTGCGGATGCTTTTATGCAGGTACCCAACCGGTGGTTGAGTCGTCAGCACGGTGATATGTGCACTGTGGCAAACTGTCCTGGCCCAGACAAGATAAGAGACATTCATCAGAATATGGGTCATCCTGGCATGGAACGAGCAATTTACTTTGCTAGGAGGGAGCATCCACATGTTGCCCGCAGGCAACTTCAGGAAGTTGTTCGGAATTGTGAGGAGTGTAGCAGTATAGATCTTACCCCTCAAAAGTGGATACACGGTAGTTTGAGTGTGCCGAATGTGTGGAGGCGGTCGGGAATGGATGCAACACACTATCATGAAAAACACTACCTCACCCTCATTGATTGTGGCTCAAGTCGCTCTATTTTGTGGCACAAACTGCGTTATGAGGATTGTGAGACCGTGATGCAGTTATTAGCACGGGTGTTTTGTAAATGTGGGCTCCCTCGGGAGATCTAGACTGACAAAGCAGCAATTTTTAGGAGTCAAAGGTTCAAGGATTTCGTCAGTAAGTGGGGGTGTAGTCTGAGGTTTCAATGTGCATATGTTCCAGAAGGTAATTTCATTGTCAAGAGGGTTCATAGTTCGATCAAGAGGATAGCTGCCAGAACTCGCTGTGATATCAGAGAAGCTGTATATTTGTATAACATAACTCCGTTAGATAATGTTAATGAGGACACTGCACCCATTAATGTAGCTCACAAGTAATCGGCAAGAATCAAGGGAGTAAATGAAGTCGAGGAGCAGGATGCAAGTGGCAATTGCCAGTACAAAGAAGGGAAGGAGGTGTGAGTTAAGGGCCCCCAAAACAGGTGCTTCAAGAAGTTCAAGCGTGGAAGAGTAGCAAACCTGATCTTTCCCCAAGCGGCAGAAGTGGATGGCATTCTCTGACATGTGAAGGATCTCAGGCATCACGCTGTGAGCACAGAGGAGAGGTCGGGAAGACTGGGAAGCGGTGGTTCGGATGAGACTGAGGATGATGAGCCTCTGCTGATAGGACTCAGCGAGAGTGACACTGACTGTTCAACGAGTAAACACCACATGGGAGATGAACTAGAGGGGCAGGCTATGGCCCCTCGTAGAAGTGGAAGGACGAGGCATCTTCCCACTCGACTTTGTTGTTGAATTCAAATTCAGGGGGAGTGTGTAGGCAGGGCGAGAAGTGGGAGGTGGGCTGCTTTTTTGTGATGTGAATAAAGTCGAAGTTTTAGGAGAGAGGGTAGAAAGTCAAAGGGTGAACATCGTGATCGTTATTGTTATGGTTGTTGTTGTTGTGTTGAGGTCTGGAGGAGCCCACGCCGGTATTTGGAGAAAGTCCTAATTTTGTTTCCTATTTATTTTAGTTTATTAGTACATGGGTTTATTTGCTTGTTTATAATTAGGAAGTGGTTGTGGCTTTGTGTTTCCTATGTTAGGGGAGAAGTTGGCTATTATTAGGACCGGGAAAGATTATATTTTGTTGCAGTGTAGGTTGGTCTACTAGCCTACTGAAAAGTTTTTGCCTGCTGTTTATTGACGTCTGAGGTTGTCTAGCCAAGGCCTTCTAGTATCGACGAGTCGCCTGCGGATCTGAGAGGTGAGTACAAACTTTATGTGTGAGTTTTTTTTTTATGCTATATAATAATAATAATAATAATAATAAACTTTATTTCCATTTCATTACAATGGGTATTCGTCAGCCAGGGCAAGCCCCAACCCCCCACTGTGATGTCCAACCACAGCAGTTCCTGCCAGTAAACAGCTTAAACTCTCGGTCTTGGACGGGGACCGATCTTTCGACCTCGTGAATGCGAAGCCAGCGCGTTACCACTGTACTAGCCAGCACAGAAAGAAGAAGCAAAAGTAAGGCCGCCCAGATATGACAATGTTATGTAAGTGGTCAGTACGTAATAAAATATACTTAAAAGGAAGTAGTTTTTCTTTCCTCATAGAGCACCTTGCATCAAGACAAGTGGTGGCAGCGGATGTGGGATCACCATAATATTATGTAATGCGTATCGTGAAATAAAAAATTCACAGGGGAGAAATTTAATTGGTTTATACTCTATGCCTTGTTTCATCGTGTGTATGTGAATGACCGCCTTCCCAGTGAGCTTCTTCTTATCTCGTGTTTCTGAGTTGAGACCAGTAGTGGTCCGAGAAAACGGCAACTGATGTCTCTGGAATACTACACTACCATACTTAAGATACTAATTAAGGAAAGTGTTTATGATAACGAAAAAGACTTAGTTCCCAGAGATCAAATTGTCTTCGGATGTAGGAATGATGACTTCAGAAAAAATTCTTTAATGCTGAAGAATTAGACCTGATGAGAAATATATATAAATTTAAGAATTATGCAGGGAGTAAATCAGATTAACCTTTATTTCTCAATATATTTCATAAGACGTTTCCAGTAACTTATTACTAAAATAAAAACTCATATCATGATGCAGAGATAAGTGAATACTATTTATCATGTGAACTCTGCCGATGCACGCAATATAAGTGAAAGTTGTACTTAAAGACTCCAAGCATGAGAATAAGAACTTTAAATACAGATGTTGAATGTCATCTAAGCCCATTTAAATGAGCGTATTCCGACATATTCTACTAATAAACTAATCAGTAATGAAGATAAGTTTCTTTCTTAATTATGAAAATCCTTGCACTAGAATTCTGTATCCAATATTCAGATACAAATACCTTTGATAGTTCTAAATAAGTCTTTATATATTCTATCAACTGATAGTCCAGCTACTTGGAAAGCAAGACAGGTAAAGTTACTATTAGTCTCAAGTCCATAAAAATTGAGCAAATAGGTGGTAAGAAGGATATCCAGCAGTAGAGATGTGAGGCAATACTGTACTGCACACTAGCTGCCAAGAAGACATGAAGATAGAGTTTACTCATGTGAATATGAGAAGAGCTACAGGTGCAAAAAAAGAATAATTGTGAACTGGGAAAATACACAAATGTGGGCATGTATCAAACTGTACCCTGTACTTACGCATCACTTTAGTGATATGCAGAGATGAATGTTGGGTTTAGTGCACTGTGAAAGCTTGTAAGGGATAGACCTGGCTCATTGCTCTTCATGAATTCTTTTGTGCAACTTTCATTTGGTGCTCGTTGATAATAATAATAATAATAATAATAATAATAATAATAATAATAATAATAATAATAATAATAATAATAATAATAATAATAATAATAATAATAATAATAATAATAATAATAATAATAATAATAATAAAATATTTTGAGAGCAGGTTACGTTGAGAAATAACCACTAACAATCAGTATTATTCAAAAAATAATCGAAGAGTTCTTTTTAATTTTCAGAGAAATTGCAGGATGAAAAGATTGAGCATAACTCTTTGGGTCCTGGTTCTCACTCTGAATGGTTTTCAGGTCAAAGGAGTTCATTTAACTCCCAGCAATGGTAAATGTACTAAATTTGTTGAGTTTATATTTCTTCTCCATTACTTTGATGTAGACTTTGCCCGTATATCCACGGGAGGAGAAAAAATACTTTAAATTTTGTCATGCATGTTAGAGAAGGTAAGGAAGGATTAGGAGTGAATAGACGTCTGTCTTACTTTTTATGCAACTTATTTTCTTTCTTCTTGAAAATTGAAGGAATAAATGAGTTTTGGATGAATTTTCATTGCTTCAGTGTCTGTCTGTCTGTCTGTATGCATGCATGTATGTATGTGATTACCTAATTGTGATTACCTAATTGTGTTTACGGGAAAGAGCCCAAAGCTCGTAACTTCCCGTCTCCTGATCGGTTCCATTTTAGACTTAGTGATACTTATCATACCTGTCCTTAAAACTATGGATTGAGATAGCATTAACTACCTCCTCGCTTAGCGAATTCCAATTATCAACTACTCTTACACTGAACAAGTATTTCCTTACATCCTGCAAAGAAGATTTCTTACGAAGCTTCAAACTATGACCTCTAGTTATAGAGCCAGCCATATCAAAATATCGATCCCTATCCACTCTATCATAACCATGACGGAATTTAAAGACTGTCACCATATCCCCCCTCACTCTTCTAGCTTCGAGTGATGGTAAGTCTAATTCCCTCAGCCTCTCATCATGTATGTATGTATGTATGTATGTATGTATGTATGTATGTATGTATGTATGTATGTATGTATGTATGTATGTATGTATGTATGTAATTACCTAATTGTGCTTACGGAAAAGAGCCCAAAGCTCGTATCTTCCCGTCTCCTCATCGGTTCCATTTTATACTTAGTGATACTTATCATACCTGTCCTTAAAACTATGGATTGAGATAGCATTAACTACCTCCTCGCTTAGCCAATTCCAATTATCAACTACTCTTACACTGAAAAAGTATTTCCTTACATCCTGCAAACAAGTTTTCTTACGAAGCTTCAAACTATGACCTCTAGTTCTAGAGCCAGCCATATCAAAATATCGATCCCTATCCACTCTATCATAACCATGAAGGAATTTAAAGACCGTTGCCATATCCCCCCTCAATTTTCTAGCTTCGAGTGACGGTAAGTCTAATTCCCTCAGCCTCTCATCATAACTGAGATTGCGTATTTCTGGCACCAGTTTCGTGGCATGTCTTTGAACTTTTTCAAGCTTGGCTATGTGCTTTTTCAAGTGCGGACTCCAAAAGGGGGCTGCATATTCGAGTTTTGGCCTCATATAAGTTACATAAATATTTCTGAACATTTCCTTGTCCATGTGCCTGAAGGCTACCCTTACATTTGATACGAATGCATATGTTGCCCTTACTATGCCATTTATATGTATTTCTGGATACAAATCTGCCAGTATATTTACTCCTAGATCTCTCTCATTTTCTGTCTCTTGAAGTTGTACTCCAGCCACCGAGTAGTCAAGCTTGGGCCTTCTTGCACTTGTACCCATTCTCATTACCTTACATTTTGAAGTATTGAATTTCATTAGCCACTTTTCTGACCACTCATGCAGACTATTTAGATCTTCCTGAAGTTCTCTACCATTGTTCTCGTTTTTTACTTTCTTCACAATCTTTGCATCATCTTCAAACATATTCATGAATGAATTTACAGACTCTGGTAGGTCATTTACATATACAAGGAACAAAAGTGGCCCTAAAACTGAACCCTGTGGAACTCAACTACTAACTCCTCTCCGTTCAAACACTGAGTGTCTTACTCTAACCCTCTGTTCCCTTCCTTCTAAGTAAGTTTTTATCCATTCCAAGACATTTCCGCCTATTCTAACCATTGCTTGCAGCTTCCTAATAAGTCTCCCATGTGGAACAGTGTCAAACGCTCTCTGGAAGTCTAGGAATATGCAATCTGCCCAGCCCTCTCTTTCCTGTAAGATTCGGCTTACCTCATCATAAAATTCTAATAAGTTTGTTACTGTTGATCTACCTTCTCTGAAGCCATGTTGCCTCACTGACATAAAGTTGAAGGATTCCAAGTGAAGAGAGATATGTTTCCTTAGTAGTTTCTCCATAACTTTGCAAACTATGCTGGTCAAGGAAACTGGTCTATAGTTCAGAGCCGTATCCCTCCTTCCCTTTTTGAAGATAGGTATCACGTTTGCTTGTTTCCAGCATCTTGGAATCTCCCCTGACTCCAGTGACTTTAAATATGATACTTAGTGCCACTGATATAGAATTTGCGCATTTTTTTAGTACATGAGGGGATATATCATCAGGACCTGTAGCTTTATGAACATCTAACTCCATCAGCGCTTTGTATACCGGCCCTTGAGCTTCTATCTCTGCAATCTGAGGGGGTGGGGTATTTTCTACTGTAAATACTGACTGAAACTCCTTGTTCAATTCTTTGCAGATCTCTTCACCCGTCTCATTGATGCTTCCATCTGCTCTCTTTAGCCTTTGAACCTGTTCGTTTACCTTCAGTTTTCCTCTGATAAAGCTGTGGAAGAGCTTGGGTGTGATTACCTAATTGTGATTACCTAATTGTGTTTACGGGAAAGAGCCCAAAGCTTGTATCTTCCCGTCTCCTGATCGGTTCCATTTTAGACTTAGTGATACTTATCATACCTGTCCTTAAAACTATGGATTGAGATAGCATTAACTACCTCCTCGCTTAGCCAATTCCAATTATCAACTACTCTTACACTGAACAAGTATTTCCTTACATCCTGCAAAGAAGTTTTCTTACGAAGCTTCAAACTATGACCTCTAGTTCTAGAGCCAGCCATATCAAAATATCGATCCCTATCCACTCTATCATAACCATGAAGGAATTTAAAGACTATCACCATATCCCCCCTCACTCTTCTAGCTTCGAGTGATGGTAAGTCTAATTCCCTCAGCCTCTCATCATGTATGTATGTATGTATGTAATTACCTAATTGTGCTTACGGGAAAGAGCCCAAAGCTCGTATCTTCCCGTCTCCTGATCGGTTCCATTTTATACTTAGTGATACTTATCATACCTGTCCTTAAAACTATGGATTGAGATAGCATTAACTACCTCCTCGCTTAGCCAATTCCAATTATCAACTACTCTTACACTGAAAAAGTATTTCCTTACATCCTGCAAAGAAGTTTTCTTACGAAGCTTCAAACTATGACCTCTAGTTCTAGAGCCAGCCATATCAAAATATCGATCCCTATCCACTCTATCATAACCATGAAGGAATTTAAAGACCGTTGCAATATCTCCCTCAATCTTCTAGCTTCGAGTGACGGTAAGTCTAATTCCCTCAGCCTCTCATCATAACTGAGATTGCGTATTTCTGGCACCAGTTTCGTGGCATGTCTTTGAACTTTTTCAAGCTTGGCTATGTGCTTTTTCAAGTGCGGACTCCAAAAGGGGGCTGCATATTCGAGTTTTGGCCTCATATAAGTTACATAAATATTTCTGAACATTTCCTTGTCCATGTGCCTGAAGGCTACCCTTACATTTGATAAGAATGCATATGTTGCCCTTACTATGCCATTTATATGTATTTCTGGATACAAATCTGCCAGTATATTTACTCCTAGATCTCTCTCATTTTCTGTCTCTTGAAGTTGTACTCCAGCCACCGAGTAGTCAAGCTTGGGCCTTCTTGCACTTGTACCCATTCTCATTACCTTACATTTTGAAGTATTGAATTTCATTAGCCACTTTTCTGACCACTCATGCAGACTATTTAGATCTTCCTGAAGTTCTCTACCATTGTTCTCGTTTTTTACTTTCTTCACAATCTTTGCATCATCTTCAAACATATTCATGAATGAATTTACAGACTCTGGTAGGTCATTTACATATACAAGGAACAAAAGTGGCCCTAAAACTGAACCCTGTGGAACTCAACTACAAACTCCTCTCCGTTCAAACACTGAGTGTCTTACTCTAACCCTCTGTTCCCTTCCTTCTAAGTAAGTTTTTATCCATTCCAAGACATTTCCGCCTATTCTAACCATTGCTTGCAGCTTCCTAATAAGTCTCCCATGTGGAACAGTGTCAAACGCTTTCTGGAAGTCTAGGAATATGCAATCTGCCCAGCCCTCTCTTTCCTGTAAGATTCGGCTTACCTCATCATAAAATTCTAATAAGTTTGTTACTGTTGATCTACCTTCTCTGAAGCCATGTTGCCTCACTGACATAAAGTTGAAGGATTCCAATTGAAGAGAGATATGTTTCCTTAGTAGTTTCTCCATAACTTTGCAAACTATGCTGGTCAAGGAAACTGGTCTATAGTTCAGAGCCGTATCCCTCCTTCCCTTTTTGAAGATAGATATCACGCTTGCTTGTTTCCAGCATCTTGGAATCTCCCCTGACTCCAGTGACTTTAAATATGATACTTAGTGCCACTGATATAGAATTTGCGCATTTTTTTAGTACATGAGGGGATATATCATCAGGATCTGTAGCTTTATGAACATCTAACTCCATCAGCGCTTTGCATACCGGCCCTTGAGCTTCTATCTCTGCAATCTGAGGGGGTGGGGTATTTTCTACTGTAAATACTGACTGAAACTCCTTGTTCAATTCTTTGCAGATCTCTTCACCCGTCTCATTGATGCTTCCATCTGCTCTCTTTAGCCTTAGAACCTGTTCGTTTACCTTCAGTTTTCCTCTGATAAAGCTGTGGAAGAGCTTGGGTGTGATTACCTAATTGTGATTACCTAATTGTGTTTACGGGAAAGAGCCCAAAGCTCGTATCTTCCCGTCTCCTGATCGGTTCCATTTTATACTTAGTGATACTTATCATACCTGTCCTTAAAACTATGGATTGAGATAGCATTAACTACCTCCTCGCTTAGCGAATGCCAATTATCAACTACTCTTACACTGAAAAAGTATTTCCTTACATCCTGCAAAGAAGTTTTCTTATGAAGCTTCAAACTATGACCTCTAGTTCTAGAGCCAGCCATATCAAAATATCGATCCCTATCCACTCTATCATAACCATGAAGGAACTTAAAGACTGTCACCATATCGCCCTCACTCTTCTAGCTTCGAGTGATGGTAAGTCTAATTCCCTCAGCCTCTCATCATGTATGTATGTATGTATGTATGTATGTATGTATGTAATTACCTAATTGTGCTTACGGGAAAGAGCCCAAAGCTCGTATCTTCCCGTCTCCTGATCGGTTCCATTTTATACTTAGTGATACTTATCATACCTGTCCTTAAAACTATGGATTGAGATAGCATTAACTACCTCCTCGCTTAGCCAATTCCAATTATCAACTACTCTTACACTGAAAAAGTATTTCCTTACATCCTGCAAACAAGTTTTCTTACGAAGCTTCAAACTATGACCTCTAGTTCTAGAGCCAGCCATATCAAAATATCGATCCCTATCCACTCTGTCATAACCATGAAGGAATTTAAAGACTGTCACCATATCCCCCCTCACTCTTCTAGCTTCGAGTGATGGTAAGTCTAATTCCCTCAGCCTCTCATCATAACTGAGATTGCGTATTTCTGGCACCAGTTTCGTGGCATATCTTTGAACTTTTTCATAGCTTAGCTATGTGCTTTTTCAAGTGCGGATATGTCTGTATGCAAGTATGTATGTATGTACAGTATATATATATATATATATATATATATATATATATATATATATATATATATATATATATATATATATATATATATATATATATATATATATATATATATATATATATATATATATATATATATATATATATATATATATATATATATATATATATATATATATATATGAGGAAGCTAAAAGAGTTAGACTTACCACCACTTGAAGCCATAAGAGAGAAGGGCAGTATGATAACGATTTTTAAATTCCTCCACTGTTTTGACAAATAGAGCTAATTTGATATGAGTAGCATAGAACTAGTGGTAATAGTATGAAATTTCGCAATGAAACTACTATGCAGATGTAAAAATAAAAAATGACGTGTTTAGTGTAATACTGGTTGTTAATTTGTTTTTATGATTGTGAAACCAGGATGGGCAAAAAAAAAAAAAAAAAAAAAATCTGCCCTCATCGGGCCTGGGCACGAAGAAAAAAAAAACTAAAGAGAAACAGAGATGGGGAGTGTTGTGGCTTTTCAGATGTGAAGGGATAATAAAGAGATGTGTAACGAATATCCAAGAATATTCGTTGTTGATGTAGGCATACAAAAAGAAGTGTAACTGAAGGAAGACTAAACGTCGAACTGTCCTGTGGAAGTTAAAGAGCGATGACATTTTTACTGCTAAATACATTCATAGATGTAAGGGAAGATATGATAAGGGTCAGTGAATGAATAGAAAGATAATGATCTGGAGATTACAAGCATAATACAGATAGATATATACCCAGATGACTTGACTGGGCTAATTTTCTCATGATGATGTGCAAAATACATCTTTGCCTGAGAGGAGTGGGAAAACAAAATGGGTTTGTTTCCCTCTGTCCTATATAAATGTCCTCACTCTGCTTCTGCGTACCATATGTTGTCATTGGTGGAGGTACCCCCTGTGCAGGTGATGAAATATAATTAAGGATAACAATGCCTTCTCTGGGCTGTGCTTCGTTCATATAAATTTAAAAAAGTATATATTTTAGCTTGATACTTTCAGTAACAACGAAGACCTTTGCTCCTGGTAGTGGTCGCCAGAACCCTGAACGAGGGTTTTACATACACACTGAATCTTTGTCTTCTTCCTGGACTCCTCTATCAGATCAGCAACTTTCTGACTATGTTAATGATGGATAACTTTGTCTTCTTCCTGGACTCCTCTATCAGATCAGCAACTTTCTGACTATGTTAATGATGGATATACACTGCTGTTTAGGTAGACTAATATCCTGCATATTTTTATTGCTATTAATAGCTGTGGGAATGGTGTATTGGTTGTAAGAGGAAATTGAAATAAATATTGCGTCCTCATAATTTATTTTCTCCAAATCACACCATATTTTGCTGATGCCAACAAGTTGCACCATAATTGAACAAATTAAATGAGTCTGTAGGTTTCCTCATGCTTTGCCCATTCTCACCCCTTCTGTCATCTATTTTGTGGGAAGAAATATTTCAAGAAGGAAAGGATTGTCAGCCTTTCACTCGCCTATTCCTTTGAGTCCACCTCTCACGGCATACAAGAATGATGTGTCTGTAATTTTTTTTCTCTCTCACCATCCTTATTATTTATGATGCTATTCGTCTGGTAGAATATGTGTGTGCTATATGTGGATATTTTTCTTTCGTTGGCCTCAGAGTATATTTTCAGAGTTTGCTCAGCAATGTGCACCATGGCACTTATTAATATTTCCTTTAACTTTCTGCAGTGCATTGAATATGTTTTGGCAATATTCTATAGAGTTGCAGAACATAATTAATTTCAATTATCAAAATTTGAGCTAGACTGAATAGCTTTCCACTAAAGGACAAGCAGTTATCTTACAGTGTATTCTTAATATCAGTAGAGCTTACAGGAGCTGTCGTACTAGTCATGCCAGTGCCCTCATATTAATTTCCGTGAAAGTTTTTAGGAATATCTTCTAAAAGTTAAGTTAGAGATCTCATGGCCTTCAGTCAGCCATAAGCCCATATGATACATAGAATTTTTAGCTTAATTTCCTGTGTTTTCTTTCAGAAATTTCATCCTTGATATGTTTGCCTATGCTGATATAAGTGACACAGTCCTACAGTTAATTAGGGATGACTTTGTGACCATCAGGAATGCAGGAATGAAGGTAAACCTTAACTGGTTGAATGTGTAAAAGTAACATTAATCAGAT